>JAQQZT010000011.1:14065347-14091214 GCA_030068275.1 Clarias platycephalus | reverse complement strand
TGTGTGTGTGTGTGTGTGTGTGTGTGTGTGTGTGTGTGTGTGTGTGTGTGTGTGTGTGTGTGTGTGTGCTTGTGTGTCCCTGCAATGGAATGGCACCCTGCCATGGCATTTCCTGGCTCATGTCTCAAGTCCCCTGAGATAAACTCGAGGCTTCCTGGGAACCTGTACAGCTCTTTTTAACCTAATACCAAAAAAGTTGAGTTAAATATATGTCAAACATTTAACTAAAAGAAAGACAAACAAGACTCTGAAGAGTATTTTTTATTTATTTAAAAGAACTACATTTCTAGTTGCTGCAATTCAAGTGAATAACTGAGTGATCAACTGGGCTAAAGGTACTTTAGTGTGTTTGTGCACTGAGGTGGCATTAAATCGCACACAGGCACAGGACATATGATGCAGTGCTTCCAGCTAATATACCTGTGTAATTGCTTATGATAAGAGCAAAGTATAGCAGGTCACTTGTTTGCTTCACTCACTCTCTCTCTCTCACACACACACACACACACACACACACACACACGTTTGAAAAACTCAGACTATTCAGTTCTAACTGAAAATCTGTGCTTTTTGTGACACTAAGACTTTTTTCTTTTTATCTGAATCCAGGTCCCCCCCCCCGACATCCCCCCCTAATATTCAAAACCAATGCAAATTAATTGTCCTTAAAATAATGACGTGAGTTCAGATTCCCTGAAAACAGTCTGTGTTACACCAACATTTTAATAATGTGTTATTTATTTATTTATTTTCGGCTCATTTTAGAAAGGAATATTCTTGTACCTCCGCATACAGTTTTTTTTTATTCCTGTTATTCAAAGCAGTTTAGTGAGCCAGCGTTTTGTCTTCAGGAATATGTGCCACGTTTGCGTAAAAAGTGCATTTGGGTTAGAAGAGCTGGTTTTTCATGTTCAGACAAGCTAATTTGTTTTTGACATATTTGTTCCCCCTCTGAGGTAGTACTGAAGCAGGACACGTCAGTGTCACATTAACGATAATAACAATCGATTTATTTCCCAGACTTCACAGAGTGCATGTCTGTTTACTCAGCTAATCGTCAGTAATCAAGTCTTCTACTAAGTATTAGTGGCTCTGATAGAATCGCACCGTACGACTTTATAAATTAATTCCTAGAAAGCAGGCGAGGAGTAAGCGCGCGCGCTGAGGGCGGAGTCCCCGCCTTATTAAGGAAACGAATGCGAAAACACGTCTCCGCTCGCGGTAGGAGCTCGGAGCAACTTCGGCTGATTGGGCTCTACTTTGTGTATTTGGTTATTTGGAGTCTCACTGTTTCGACGAACGGCAAACGGATACGGGGTAGACGAGGGCAACACGCGGAATCTTATCTTAAGTTTATAAACTCACGCAAAAATCTGTCGAGGAATCCGATCCGCACTCTGCTAAATCAGTTTACATGCAGCTCCTGGCGATTGGATTTCCCATAGTTCCCTGGGAATCGTAAACCCGCTCCTGTGCGGTTTGAAGGCTTACTTACAGTCTGGAACGGTGAGTGTTTAATTGTTGTAGCATTTCGAAAACATGGAATTTTAAAAACAGGATTCCCAAGGACCTCTTTTCCCATGGGTCTTGGGAATACTGGGACATCCTGGTTGTGGAATTTTGTTTTTCTTGTCAGGTTTGTTGCGCAGGAACATCTGGGAACATATGGAAGTTAAGAACAAAATGTTTTGGAAAACGGTGCAAATTCTGACAAGTGTTTTATTTTTTTTTTATCTAACAAGGTCATTGTATTGTTGCTGCTTTACATCTTTACATACACATATGTGTGTGTGTTTGTAGTAAACAGTAGTCAGAAAAAAAACCCAAGGTGGTTGTTTTGTACACTATTAAAGCCTCACTGTCACAATCTTTACTTGATTTAGTATTGCGCATACAAACAGTAGAAAGTGTTTTTTTTCCCCCAAAGGAAAGTTACAAGGACTCTGCTTTCCTGCTGGTAGTTATGTCAAAATGTAACAACCTTCAGCAGTGTCAACACTATGTATTATTGCCTAATATGCTGGGACATTGGTTCGGGTCACATGCTGGGAAACAGATTGACAATAAAATGTGTAATTTGGTTGGTTGATTTGGAAGCTTTTCACTTTTATCTACACAGGTCATTAAGTATGTATGTAGAACTCCAGATAATGAGTCAAGGGCTTACAGACTAAGCATATTTAATATATGAAAGAGCTCCCATGGCGCAAATTTGCCCCAAGAATGATTTGCTTGTGATTCAGAGACTGAAAGAGAGAATAAGGGAATAGTTGAATTTTCTATATTGAAATGTAAAATATGAAAAAGTGTTTTATGATTAGTTTTAATTGACAGAGTTGCTCTTAACTATACCCATACAATTAAAATGGTCACAGGTTAAAATCTTAAAGGATTTAGACAGACATTTGCGCATCCACACTGAGTAGTACAACAATATGTCAAGTACTGCACTTATACAGTTACATTTACCAGGAAAAAAAAAGGAGGGAGAGAGAGAGACTATTGTCACTGCTAATAATCCTTCTAGATTTTGTCTGTGTTTGCAGTTTAAAATTTATATTATTGCACCCTTGTACTTGGATTATTTGATTACAGATTTTACCAAGCACAGTTCAAGAACTAATTGTCATTGCAGTAATACTATAAAATAAAACATATATTGGTGTAATGTAGTGCAGGTGTTAAGAGGTAACTGAAAAGAGTTAAATAGTGCATGGCCTACAACCTCCAAACATGAGATATTTTTCTTGCTTGGTGTTATCTGTAGAGAAAACCCCCATTCTTCACTCACTGTGGGTGTGACTTAAAGGCTGCTCCTTATTTGTGCAAAGGGAATAGCTGTGACTCCAAGCTGCCGTTTCTGAGAATCCACTTTCCAGTAGCAGGAGAGGACAGAGTGGAGCACAAACATTTCACAAGCTCCCCACATGGCTCAGGCGTTTAACACGTGTTATATTCCATGCTGACGTGATCACTATATTCAGTTTCATTGTCCCATTAACACCATTACAGGTGGCTGTCCTTAGAGTGAATATAATTTAATTTATAAATTTTGAGGACATTGGAGGGGTGGAGATTGGCACATCTGGTTTGATCTATATTTAACACATACTTCCATGTGCCTTTATTAGTTTTATTACTTTCTTAATAGTTTCCTCCTCCTCCTCCTCATGTTCTTCTTCTATTATTATTATTATGTGTTTTCCAGTTTTCTCCCCAAAACAGACCAGGTGGATTGTAGATGGGCAAAACTAAATTGACAACATTGAATGCGTGAGTGAATGTGTGTATTTGTGTGCTTGGTATTCAAAAAAGGACTGCTGTCTAGAGGTCAACCAATATGGGTATTTTTTCCATTGCCATTGCTAAACTTCAGCAATCAGGGCAACTGATGGCCAGTAGTTGATGCCTTTTTTCTGGCCCATATGTTTGGCCAGCTTTTTCCCCCCCTTTCCAGGTAGCATTTAGAGCATTTTAGCTAGCAGTTAGCACTATGCTAACATAACCTTGCAAATCCCATAAACATGCTACCTAAATTAGAATTGTACAATTTTATATTCACTACAAGACACAAACAAAGTGAACAGTTTTAAATACGTATTGTGATAAGTATTACAAGTAATATCACTTTTAATTACATATATATGTTCTTTAGGAAAAGTAAAGGAGAAAAACAACAGCCAGATTCTTAACTTCTTTACTGTCTGTGGTTCCACAGCAACAACACTGCGGTCTTAATCAACTTAATATGCTGAGCTATTGACTGGTACTGATTATTTTAAAATGGCAAAAATTGGTACGATTTATCTGCAGACCAAATAGTTGGTTGACCGCTACTGCTGTCCCATCTAGGGAGTACTTGGACTTTACACCCACATTCCCAGAAAAGGCCTATGACCCTGAGCTGTATAGACCAGGTAGTGAAAATGAATGAGTGGTTGTACTGCACTTCTTGATAGTAATTAATTTTTACAAAAAGAGGGGGGTGGAAAACGCATAAATGCAGGTCAGAGAAGTGCCAGTTCAAGCACGTTGTTTGTCTAAATATTATGTAATTACTATGATAATTGCTGTGTCTCTACGAGCAAGTCCTACAAGTTTCTACAGTAGCAATTTAAAACATAACATCCTGAGAACCCAGCTTCCCACGTAATCTACTTCCTGGTTAAGAGCACATATTTATTTTTAGCTTATGTAAATATATATTGTCATTTGGGTTTAATCACATTGTGCATGTTCTCTGTTCTCACTGTGAACTGTGTCTAACTGCCAGATTAACTTTTCCGTCAACAAGCCCCTTCACATTTCTTAGCAACATCTGGTACAGAGTTCATACAATTATATCACGCTGTGTGAAACTATGTCTACCACTATTGCATGGGCCAAAGGGGTGTATATGGCGGTTGGTTAAATATTCTGAATAATGGGTAAGGTGGAGTTATAAAGTCAGCACAGGTATAAAAATGAAAAAGTGGTATCATCCAATCTTCAGCATAGGAATTAAATAAGGTTTTGTGCATTTTCTTTCTAAGTTTCACTACCATTTGTATTCACAATAAACTGTTATATAAATGGTTTATTATTTAAGGTGACTTGTTCTAAAAGTACTAGACTTTAGTTATTTGTACTACCTGTTATGGCTAGCATTAGCATACAACATCTGAGTTCAGAATCTGTTTGGAAAGTATGATTAGTAAGCCTGCACAATGTGTTATTACATGATTATCTTGATCAGCTATACAGCTACAGTATACCCTCATCACAAGAATAATTCATTTCAATAACATTGATTTATGACTGAATTTGTTGTTGTTGAATGCTATACAGCCAAAACATGGTATTGGTGCTAAAGTGTCTCACCTAGATGAAAAAGTTAATTTTCAGATAGTATAATACTGTATATCACCTTTTTCAGAATACTTATTGCTTCTTATCTCCTGATCCATTTTAGAAATACTACTTCATGCCCTTTTATGTAGTGTCTGTAACTTTTTATGATCTTAATTGTCATTCAGATGAAACTTTGGCCAGTTTGGATTTTACATAAAAAGACATAAACCTAAAACATGTATATTCTAAAATGCTAAATTGTTAAGATATTGCAACATGAATTTGACATGGTTATGGGCACTACAGATTTGTAGCTTTTTAAGCGTTTACCAAAAAACAATTCAAGGAACAATTTTACAGGTCATATGCTTTTAGAAGCTTCCCCCAATTTTAATATCAATATTCATAAAGAAATATGAATATTTTAGATCTTAATTTATTACTGTTAGAAGCAAGACAGTATAACATTGAAAAATTGCCATTTTGGGGGCACACATAAAATCATCTCTCCAAAACAGCTGAAGTTAGCAACTTCCATGTTCACTTCCACTTCAGAAGTAGCTTATTTGGCACGCAAATTTTCTGTATTATATGCATGACATAATAAATAAAATCAGCACCAATAGTGTGTTTTGGCCAACACTATATATAAAAGGTACATAAAAAAAAATTGAGTGACAACGCTGGACCCTTCAATGACAATATATATACTATATATATCATGCTAAATTATGTTGTATCAATCTGACCTCTCTCAGGTGTTTTGTATTAGGTTTTATTGATTTATTTATTATCAAAAGTCTGAGTTATTAACCTACTACTCTATATAGGACGCTGTGCCATGGGGACACATCGATGCTTTTTCATCTGCCTCTTGCTCGTTGCTGTTATTGCAGCAGAACATGTACAAGCTTCAATGCAAGGTATGTTTTTTTTATTGTGATGATATTGCAGCATCTGTTGACTTGCAAACTCAAATTATTAGACACGCAAACTGTCTTGCCAAAGCTCAGCCTTGGCAAGACAGTTTGTGTGTCTAATCATGTGGGTCTTCCGGATGAACACAAAACCATATTCGAAAGTAAAAACTGTCAAAGTGAGCTCAGTTAAATTACCCATTGGTATATTCCTGTATAATAAATAAAGCATATAATGGTTTTGGCATGGGAACTTGCTCCGTTACAAGTCGTAACACATGTGCTTTATTGGTGAAACTGCACCAGAAACAGGATGTTATTATCAGGAAACTACTTTTAATATCAGATGAACAGTTGCTCCAAACAGAGAGATCCTACTCTTTCTTAAAGCATAAGGTCTCTATAGGAATTCACTTCTCCTTGAAGATACCTCTCTGTGTTCTTGTTAGCATTTGCAATGCTGCTCATTGTGGGATATTTAAAAAAGAAGAGAGAAAAGGACAGAATATCTTAGCTTATTATAACTGAGTATTAATGTAAATGTGTTTTTGCTCGACATTATCATTGTCCAGCCAAGTTTAATTCCAAAACTGAAACATAAGGGAAGGAATACTTTGTATGTCTCACACACTTCTCAGGAATGCAAATCCAATCTTCACATTCTTGGTACACAAAAACAACACACTTGTAGTCTTAAAGTGTACTCCCTCCAATGTTGTCCATCCAATCCCCAAGTGGAAAGAGCTGGATTGTTGCATACATTTCTCATCTTCAAAGCTAGGAGTGCTTTACAGAGCATGTCTAGGATTGAGCTGGCACAGGAAAAACAGAACATGGTTTGTGCAGAGCAGGACAAAGCTCATGCTGAGCAGGGATTAGCTTATATGGAGCAAAGTTTGTCTCAGACAGAGCAATTGCTGTTACAAGATATGGCATTGGTTGGTCAGGTGGCTGTGGGATTTACTGCTGTGGGATACCACCTTGTCAACCTCCATAGGGTGCTTTGGTGATCACTGGGTTTGACAACCATAGTGTGCTGAGCAGGGAGTGATGCTAAAGAGGCCATCAAGTTAACCTCCACAGGAAGCTTGGCTTGGAGCAGGGCTATGTTGTTGGCCTTTTATTGGAATGCGGTTACAAGGATTACAATGTTAATTGTAAATGTTATCAATCCAGGTCCTTTATCGGCCTCACCCTGAACACTCTGGTGCTCTGTACTGTTGGGCTTTTGTTGTGTGTATGGGTGTGTGAGAGTGAGCATAATTGTATGTGTCTTTGCACATTAATTTATTTAGCATTAGCAGATTACACCTTGATAGCTTAGCTAATTGTTAGCATTAGCTTGTTTAATACTAGTTACACTGTGGTGTCACCGTTTGCTTCTTGCTTGATCTGCCCCTGTAGGACAAAAAGAGTACTTCAGACCTGGCAGCATTTAATAAACAGGATATTAATACTTTGTTCATGAAAGAAAAATAAAGGTCTCTTTAAACATGTTAAAATTCACGTTTCTCTTTTTGAACACTGTAATTGTTCACTATAATTGTTTAAACACAGGACATAAAAACAAGTGTATATTTCAAAGATCTGAACATAAAATATACAAGAATGTGATTTGAAATTGATTTCAGCAGTTGGAGTTAAATCTGTTAAGTATCTAAGTATATATTTTAAACACATCTAACTCTCAGGGCTGAGGGGAGGGAGAGATTGTGGAAGCTTTGGCCAAATCCCCACGTTGACACACCAACATTTTAACCAATGAAAAATACTAGCTAGCACTTCCAGGAAAGCGCCACCGCCTGGCTGGGATTTATGTTGCATCCTGTTGCTCCTGCAGTGGGTATAAGAGTGCAGGAGCGCTTCTGTTTTCTCAGAACACCATGAACTATGTGTCAACATGTCCACAAATAGACTAGAAGTGGACACACTACACTTCAAGTTCTTCACTTTATAGATGGTGCATGGTTATTTTTTTTTTAGTTATTAATGAAATGTAAACGTTACACAATTACACCAAATAAAAAAAAAAAGCAAATATTAATAATGTATTTAGTATCATTTATTTAATCAGCTGTACCAGTGTATCATCTGCACTCATAAGGTATTTGTGATATATACAATGATCAGCCACAATATTAACACCCAAAATATTAACCCCAGCTTTGTGCTCAATCAAATTGGGATCTTTAGAGTTAGAGAGCCAGGAATGAGGCCTTGGGTCTTTGTTTGCTGGGCCCCATGAGCAGCAAGCTGTGGAGCACTAGGTGTTGACCCTAGTGCCTTAATATCGTGGCAAGCATTGGCTTTTTTAAGTGGTTTGTCCTTTATGCTGTGTCTTTGCTCCCTGTGGACAAGGGTAAGCCTTGGGCGCCCATCATCCTGTCACCAGTTTGCTGGTATATACTTGATAATCAATATTATTCAATTCACCTGGCTGTGGTGTTCAAGTTATATAAAGCGAAAGAGTGAGTTTGAGAAATGGACAGTCACCTACCATTGAAACTCCTATTTAACTAAAACTAATTCTCTCTGCCTAATTTTTAACCACCTTGACCTTAAGTATGTAGCCAATCATTAATCATGTTTTTCTGATTGTAGAATAAATATATCTAGTAAATATAGTAACAGTTTCCTAATTTTCCAGCTCAGAACAAATCTCTGCCTCATCTGATTCGCTGCTATTCCCGGGAACTCATGACGTTCCGCTGCCAATGGGATGTCGGACCTCTCTGGAATCCGACAGAGCCAGGCAGCCTAGGATTGTTCTACATGCTTAAGTACTGACATTCTTATACTAAAATATATTTATTTCTTAAGTAAAATGATTTTGTTTTATCGATTTGTATTTTATGTTTCCTTGCTCCAAACCCCAATTTTATACAGAAAGGTTTTACCATTAATACATATGAACACTCTGAAAGGGGAAAAAACACATTCTACTTTACATATTTAATTACTGTCATGAATATGTTATATGTGCCATGTTTGATCAGATAGCTTTGCTGATAGCTTGATTTCCCTGGGCATAACATCACTTATTTCTATTTTGTGATCCACAGGGAAGCAAAGAGTGATAACAAATGGAATGAGTGTCCAAGTTACAGCACCACAGTGGAAAATGAGTGCTTCTTTGATACCAACCATACAATTATCTGGTTACATTATGCCATCCAGCTGCGTTCACGGAACAATGATGTTTATGATGAAATGTTCTTTTCAGTGGAAGAAATTGGTAGGTCAACCTTGTAAATGTGGATTTGGCAGAATCTGTACAACTGACATCAGTCTCTTTTTTTTTTTTTTTTTTTTTTTTTTACAAAATCTCTTTTTTTATTATTTTTTAATTATTTTATTTATTAATTTATTTTAGAGTTTTAAGCAAACTATACATAAAATCTTCTTAAAAATCCTTTGTTTGGAAAACTGCTTGCATAACAGCTAGAGAAGCTAAAGATAATATGCCCACATATACAAGATTATATGCAGACATTAGTGTAACCCTTTGGGGTAAGCCTATATTCTTGTACAGAAGGGCTGGTGATCTGCAAATGGCTAGTTAAAGGTTGAATGGTTAACTGTTCCTTTTGAGCCTTAATGTTAGTATAGATTAAATTTTCAATGATGATGTCCAATGGTGATATTCTCATAAAAAGTTATAATCAAGAAAATAAGAATAATAAGAAAAAAATATAATAATATTTTTATGCAATATTTAGTACTTTATCCAACTGGGCATACAATAAAAAATACATATACAGTACTCCCTTTTATATAAATTTGCTAGTTTTAGCCATTTTTGAGCAGCGGTGGACACCGTTGCTTCAGAAAGTAAACATCATGTATTTTCAGACAGAGACGTACATTGACTACTACAGCAGAGAGATACTGGAACTGAGGCGGGAATGTCTTGCTAAATGACATGCCAAAACTTGCCAGTTACAAATAATGATTAATTGTGCAGCTCTATTCTGGTGTAAACCAAACAACCTTGCAGATTATGATAACTTGCTTGTGTTTGTAGTGTTTCCAGACCCACCTGAAGCACTGAACTGGACTTTGTTGAGTTTGGGCCCAACTGGATTGTACTGTGATGTGGTGGTGAGCTGGGACACACCACCCTCAGCGGCAGACAATGTAAAGATAGGATGGTTGACGCTTTGGTATGAGACCCAATACAGAGAAACAGGCTCAGAGCAGTGGAAATCTGTAAGTCTGTGAAAGTACTATTACTGTATAACGAATCTCGACTGTTCATTTAAAATAGAAATATCCTCTGTTTACATGGGTTGTATGGGCTGAATCTCTTAGGAAACCTAAATATCTTGACATATTCAAATTCATAGAAATATATATAATTGTTCTTATATAATATATTTAGCACTTTAAATCAGCTATGACAGTACTGTCCAACAGTGGGTATTTGAGATTTGCAGGTAATAGCTTTCAAATAGCTAATTTGAAGCTAATAGCCTTCACTGTTCTGGCACATACACATACTCATATCACTTTCTACTGAGATCTGTACCTGCAGTCAGATTACCTCTGTAGAAATGAATTCAATTCTAGTGTACACTAACATTTTTCATAGGGAGGGAAAATTAGTGTATAAGGTTGCTTGTAATTCTTTACAAATAAAAATATGTAAAGAATATGGATTTCTTAATCAAAATACAACCAGGTAGTCAATTTTTGGTGTGATTCCCTACTATGAACCTTATCATGCTCAATGTGTCAGTGAAAACTTAGTTTTCATTAAATTTTAGCCTTTTTTCTTGTTTTTCAGCTTGACAGTGGCAAGGATACGCAGGTGAACATGTATGGCCTTCACACCAACACAGAGTATGAAGTCAGGGTTAGGACTAAAATGAGAGGCTACGATTTTGGGGATTTTGGTGACTCTATATTCATACTTGTTTCCAGCAAAGGTGCAAATTAAGGCTAAAATAATTGTATATACTGAAATAACCTCATTTAATTTACTCAGATAACACTTAAATTAACATCTGGCTTTGTTTTTAGGCTCAAGAATACCGATAACTGCAGTGTGCATCCTGATGGCTACTACTATTGGAATCATGTTGATCCTGATTGTGGTGTCACGTAAACAAAAGTAAGTGGCTACCATGTTGTTGAACCGCAGACTGACTGTTCATCAAAACATTGCTTGTGTTCATTAAATATGCAGTAATGTACAGAAAAACATTACACTAAAGTCAAATGGGAAAATGTAAATATTAAAATAAAACTGTTGTTTCAGGCTTATGGTGATTCTTTTGCCACCTGTTCCTGGACCAAAAATAAAAGGAATTGATCCAGTCCTCCTACAGGTATTACGTCTGTGTTGACTATTTAATGATGTACAGACTAGGAGATAAAATGATAAAATATTTATTACAATAAAAAAGAATTCTCAATAAAATAACCTTTAAAAATATTACACTAAAGCAAACGTGTAACCATTATTGTTATCTATTTACCCATAATGTTAACATTTCCTGAGATATTTTGTATTTCTATTTTCTTTTAAATGATTATTTTTTTGTCTTTGTAGAAGGGTCAGCTAACTGAGTTCACTTCAGTCCTGGGTGCTCACCCAGATCTACGTCCAGAGCTGTACAGTAATGACCCATGGGTCGAGTTTATACAGGTGGACATTGATGAACCAATTGAGCAGATGGAATGCTTGGACACACCACTCCTCTTCAGCGAACCTTGTATCTCTGATTCCCCTCCAACATCCAGCGGGTTCCAGGATGATGACTCCGGTCGGTCCAGCTGCTGCGACCCGGATCTCTCTGATCCTGATCACCATGATGCTCATCAACCTTCAACCAGTGGACAAGGCTTTCACGCTTTGATGCGTCCTGCTAAGTTGGGAGCTCTGCAACCTGTTGTTCCTCCTGCTCAGGAATCTGCATGGCAGGTTTACTCTCAAGTGGCTGAAGTCATGCCTTGTGGTGAGACACTGCTTCGCCCAGAGCAGAATGTGACTGATGACTGCAGCATTCAAAATAAAGCTACTGAGCATAAAGAGAAAAAACCCTGGGTGATGGTGACCCTCAATGAAAGAGGTTACAGTGTTAATGAGCCAAGCTCCTCATCCACAGCAAAGTATGGGTCAGAAAGCAACAATACTCCAAAACAGTGTCAGGACTCCATGGCAAAACCAGAGACGCCTACAGTATCACCCTTTCCTATCCTAACAATGCCGACCCCTCCAGAATACACCATGGTGGACGGGGTGGGCTGGAAAGATAGCCTTCTTTTGAAGACAAGCAGCACAGCAGATTCTACACTTGCCCCACCAAAATCTGGCCCCACAAATGCGGGGTATTTAACTCCTGACCTCTTACACAGCATTACCCCAACTAAATAGTCCCCAAAATGTTCTGAATTGGGATTTTGTAGAAGGAATGAATCAGGGGTAAAACACATTAGACATTGTTAGCCAACAACAAAAAGAGTGGGCTAAACATTTGGAAACTGGTCTTTGACTGGTCTGTATTTTATAACTGGGACATTTTAGCATGATGGACATGAACTGGATTACACGTTTTGGATGAAATTACAATGAGATTTATAGATCATACTCTGATGGAATTTTTCTAGCTAGCTGTATACATATATATTTTTTTATCTTGTCAATGCAGTAATTAATTTTGATGAACCTGCTAATTTGTTTACATTGAGTAAACCTGCTAGCTAACAGTTTTAAATAGCATACATAAGCTAATTTCTGCTGGAAGTCCAGAGATTTGCCTCTTAACTACAGTACAGAGCACAAGGTATCTGGTTACAACCAGAAAATATCTCATCTTGTTTGTCACTTTACTTTGTGTTTCTTTGCTGTTCTGTTCCTTCTAGCTAAACTCTTGCTAAAACAATGGAAGTGTAAATATATATGACTCTCTGTGTGGCTTATTAAAATGTACATAATAAATGTAATATATTTTGAATAAAAAAAAATGTAAGAAACTAAATAAAAAATTTATACATGTTTTATTGTGATTCGCTTTCTGAGGAAAGAAAGTACTCCCCAGTTTTATAGAGTCGATTCGAGAATTTGGTCTTTGAGAATTCTTCAAAGAGTCAAACCTTACTTCATTCCGAATACACAGGAATCAAATAATCGACTCTTTTATGACTCATCCGCAAGCTGCGATTCAACCGGGACCCTGCAGGTTAAAATGAAGAAAACGGTCGTCAACCTCGATAAATTCATTCAAGATTTTAGTCTACTGGAGCAAGTATGTGACAAAACACAATACTACTGTTATTTATTTACTTACTTATTTCCTTAGACAGTTTAAGGTAGTCCCAGCAAATATTGTGGTTGGCGAGCTAAGTTAACTGCGTTATCTGAGTAGGCCATGGTTGATTCATTTACCTGAAGCAGGTTGCTCTGTTTATGTTCGTAAGAAAATAACAGAACTGAGAGGGAAGAACAACATCCTGGAAATAAAACTAGACGAAGCCAACAGACTTCTAAAACTGTCACAAAACAAGGAAAACCATTTAACTGAAGGTAAGTACATTTCTAATGATTATTCGAGAAGGTGTTTTGGACTAGGGGTCATTTCTTGCATGTCACTTTATTTTTACTAGTGAAGGGTCGTTCATGAACGATTCGTTCTTTTCGTTCTTTCTTTAACGTAACTCAAAAGAACTCCCAGAGTGATTCGTTCATTTCTACTGGGCGCGCATGCGCAAACATCGCAAAGCCTCCGTAGGTTATGTAAAGGAAACAGAAATGAGGAGTTGCTGCAGCTCTCAAGTCTCTTGGTCCGATTCGTTCGTTCTTTTGTCACGTGACTCCAATAGACGACATGCACTGCATAGCATCTGTGAGTCACCGTGGTTTAGACATGTTCAAAGGAGAGAATGTAAGCATATCGGTAGAAGGATGCTGAGGTTGGAACTGCCAGGCAGGAGGTCTAGAAGAAGACCAGAGAGGAGATTTATGGATGCAGTGGGAGAGGACATGAAGTTAGTTGGTGTGCGAGAAGAGGATGCAGAGGATGGGATTAGATGGAGTCAGATAATTCGATGTGGCCAGCCCTGAAAGAGAACCGCTGGTGGTGAGCTGCTCATTCTGTTTATCATAATATGTCCTTAGCTGCATTGTAATATTTTAATTGCTGGAACTATAGCCAAAATGTGTGTATGTAGGCATGTTGGGGGTCTGTTTATTGAAAATTTAACATTTTATTTTATTTCTGATCAAAAGAACGAAATGAACTAAATGACTCAAAAAAAGATTTGTTCATTTTGATGAATGAGATTTAAAGAACCGACTCACTGAAATGATCCAAACTTCCCATCACTATATTTTATTTACACTCATCGTCCACTTTATTAGGTACATCTGCACTTGGTGCAGTTGTCTAATCAGCCAGTCATGTGGCAACAGCATGATGCAGAATTATGTAGACATTGGTCAAAGGGTTCAGTTTACATCATCCATACGAATAGGTGGGAATGTGATCTCTGTGACATTAACCGTGGCACAGATATTATTAACAAATGGGCTAGTTTGCGTATATCAGACAGCAGGGACTATATTTTATGGGACCTTACTGAGTTCCATGCATTGCATTATTTCTTCCTGCCCTGCCAGAATTTCCTATGAGTAGCAAAAAAGTATAGGTATATCATAGTGATGACTTCATTTAAGTTCGAGGCTAAGGTTAATTTACAAGCTAGTTGTACTGACATCTAGTGGACAAATTTTGTGCAGCAAATAGACCCTGACATCACAAGCACTGCAATTAATATGCACATGTAGCTGCAAGTAATGTTGCATTCGTTGTCAGTTGTGAGTGAATATATTGTTGTTTGTAAATACACTGTAAAAAATAAACAGAAGAAAACCCCCCTGACTTTACTAAAGTACTTTAATAAAGTAACTACCTTACTCACTCACTGAGTGTCTATACCGCTTTATCCTGTATACAGGTTCATGGGGGGGGTCTGGATCCTATACAGGCTCTTGGGGCAGGAGGCGGGTTACACACTGGATGGAGTGCCGATCCATTGCAGGGCACACACATACACACATGCTATATACACTCATATGCTATGGGCAATTTAGGAATGCCAATTAGCCTCATCCGCAAGTCTTTGGACTATGGGAGGAAACCGGAGCACCTGGAGGAGGAAACCCACCAAGCACAGGGAGAACATGCAAACTCCATGCAAATGAATGTAACACAGACCCGGGCAGGAATCAAACCTGGAGCCTGGAGGTGGAAGGCGACTGTGCTGACCACTATGCCAATGTGCCACCTAATGCAACTACTTTTTGAAATGACTTCTCTTTTTGTCACATTTATTTAATGTTATGTCAGTCCACTAGCTGATTGTGAAACTAACCACGTAAATAAAATAAAATGTGCAATAAAAAAAGATTATATTAAAAAAAACTCAAGTCGCTGTATCATGTACAAGTAATATCATGAATTTATGAGTGGGGCTCTAAAGTAGTAAAACATTGTATTTTGGTATTGTTTTAAAGATAAATCTTTAAAATCCTAAATAGACTTTGTGTATACAGTCATCTTGGGAGTTTCATTTCTAAGATGACTGTATTTTGGCCATTCTAAAAAGTGTTTTTCATCTTCTATAAAATTGTTGTGTATTTTATGAAATCTTAATTCTTTTTAAATAGATGGCTTTTTGTATCTTTAATCCTCTGAATGTAATTTATGACAACTTATCCTTAATTTTGTAGAGTTATCACTATCCTCAAATGTACTGCACAAAAGATAATTTTATAGTTTCAAATAAAACCTACAGTAGATAAGCAATAACAGCAGAAGACCATAGTCTGTACTCCTGTCAACAAGGAGCAAATATGTGAGGCTATCATGGGCAGAGACTCACTGAAAATAGACAGATAAAGATAATAAAACACCTGGTCTTTTATCAGTCTTCAGCTGGCCATTTTTAGTGAGTCAGATTCCTGTTCCTGCCTGACAGAAGTGGAACCTGATCTGGTCTTCTGCTGTTTTAGCATATTCAGCTCAATGTTTGATGTGTTATTTGTCTGGGAATCTTTTCTGATCACCATGATTGTAGAGTGCTTATTTTGTTTAATATAGATGTTCTTTCAGCTGGTACACATCCACACATTGTTATCCTCCTCTGATCTAACTCAACAAGATATGTATTTCAGCCTGCAGACCCTTACCTCAAAATGATTTTGTTTGTTTTTTGTACAATTCTATGTAAACTCTTTTAAATAAAATTGTTTATGAAATTAGCATTTTCTAAAATTCTTGAAACCAGCCTATCTGTGGAAATGTATGGGTGTTCCTATTAAAGTGGACAGTGAGTGTATAATTTTACTGACAGTTGTAAAAAAAAAAAAAAGAATTCACAGAATGGGAATACAAAAAATGTATATAATGCATAGAGATGTAACTATATAAACACCTTACATGTCTCTATGACAGTATTCACAGTGCAATATTCACTATTGATCGACTTTGTTACCCTCTAGTGGCATACCTGTTAGTGCATACCTTGCTTATTGCTACAGTATAATTGTAATGTTCAAATTAAACCTGTGTCTGTAGAGAAAAACGGATTGTTGGGAAGCATTAAGTGTCTTCAGCACAACTTAGAACAACAATGTAACCTTCGAGGTAGGATATCTGTTAGCAATAATTTTATTTTTGTATTCAAATATTCACTGAAAAAAAAAAGATTGCAGTGGTTTGTGGATGAATTCCTTCTTCTTTTAATCCAGGTGAAAATGAAAATCTGAAAACGGTAATAGTTCAGTTGAAGAAGCAAAATGAAAAACAAGTTGAGGTAATCCTCTTAATCTTTTCAAGAAGTTCCGTAAAAGGAAGAGGTAGAACAATTATATTGTACAGGGCTTAATTATAATAAAAATGGTAATTTTATCTAAAATGTTATCATTAAAACAACAGTTGGCCACACTGAATTTCATTCAATCACTTTTAGCAATCGCACAACATGGTGTGACCAGTTCATGTGTGAAAATGATTCCTCATGTTCCCAGAACCACTATTTCACAATTTGAGTCTTGGAATATGGCCATGCCATCAAGGAAGAAAAACTCCATTGATATGATAACCTGGTCATTCAATACATTCAGATCACTTCAGCTGACTTAATTTTCTTGCCACATAACGTTGCTGAGCCTAGCCCTGACCAACCGAAGCAACCCCAGATCATAGCACTGCCTTCAGAGACTTGTACAGTGGACACCATGTATTGCTCTGGAATAGGGTCAGTCTGAGCTCATCAGGCCACATGATCCTTTTCTATTGCTCCAAAGTCCAATCTTTCTGCTCCCTAGCAAACTAAAGCCTCACTAATTAGTCTCACTAAGAAGTGGTTTTCTTATGGCCACACAGTTAATTTCAAATAGTTACTTATGCGTTTGTCATTTTATTGAGCATATTGTTTATTGTTAGCAAAGTTAATAATAAATATTATTATTAATAATAATACATGTTTTTATTAAATTTTATGTTGGATTTTAATTTTGACATAATTGTTACAGTATGGTAATTAATGATTTGTAAAATTATTTAATCAATTAATTAAGCAACTTTGTTAAACTTTGTTTTTCTGGATCAAAACACAACCAAGTGGAAATTCATGCCCATTGTAGGGTCACAATTTTTCCATAATAATTGATAACATTTTAAAACTTTCTCGATTGTACATATAGGAGAGCAAAGCTTGTGTTCAGTCGTTGCAGTGTGAAATAAGAGCGTTGCAAGAGCGACACCAGAGGGAGCTGGAGGACTGTGCTGCAGATACAAAAAGGAAATGTAAGAGCAAGCACACACTTAATCCATCACCCTTAGCATTTATATGCTCACAAGACAGTTTTGAAGGCAAAAAGGAAGTGGCTGGTGAACATTTTGTGTGTGTGTGTGTGTGTGTGTGTGTGTGTACTGCATCCGGAAAGAATTCACAGTGCATCACTTTTTCCACATTTTATGTCTTGTCACAGCCTTATTCTAAAATGGATTAAATATTTTTTTTCCCCTCAGAATTCTACACACAACACTCCATAATGACAACATGAAAAGGTTTACTTGAGATTTTTGCAAATTTATTATTTTTTTTTTTAAAGAATTGAGAAAGCACATCTACTGTACAGTACATAAGTATTCACAGCCTTTGACATGAAGCTCAAAATTGAGCTCAGGCACATCCTGTTTCCCCTGGTCATCCTTGAGATGTTTCTGCAGCTTAATTGGAGCCCACCTGCGGTAAATTCAGTTGATTGGACATGATTTGGAAAGGCACACACCTGTCTATATGAGGTCCCACAGTTGACAGTTTATGTCAGAGCACAGACCAAGCATGAAGTCAAAGGAATTGTCTATAGACCTCCGAGACAGGATTGTCTCGAGGCACCTAACCTGGGGGAAGGTTACAGAAAAATTTCTGCTGCTTTACAGGTCCCAATGAGCACAGTCGCCTCCATCATCCATAAGTGGAAGAAGTTCAAAACCACCAGGACTCTTCCTAGAGCTGGCAGGCCATCTAAACTGAGCGATCGTGGGAGAAGGGCCTTAGTCAGGGAGATGACCAAGAACCCGATGGTCACTCTGTCAGAGCTCCAGAGGTCCTCTGTGGAGAGCGGAGAACCTTCCAGAAGGACAACCATCTCTGCAGCAATCCACCAATCAGGCCTATATGGTAGAGTGGCCAGACGGAAGCCACTCCTTAGTAAAAGGCACATGGCAGCCCGCCTGTAGTTTTCCAAAAGGCACCTGAAGGACTCTCAGACCATGAGAAGCAAAATTCTCTGGTCTGATGAGACAAAGATTGAACTCTTTGGTGTGAATGCCAGGCGTCACATTTGGAAGAAACCAGGCACCGCTCATCACCAGGCCAATAAGATCCCTACAGGATCAGTGGCAGGAACTGGGAGACTAGTCAGGATAAAGGGAAAGATGACTACAGCAATGTACAGAGACATCCTGGATGAAAACCTGCTCCAGAGCGCTCTTGACCTCTGACTGGGGTGACGGTTCATCTTTCAGCAGGACAACGACCCTAAGCACACAGCCAAGATATCAAAGGAGTGGCTTCAGGACAGCCAAAGCCCAGACTTGAATCCGATTGAACACCTCTTGAGAGATCTTAAAATGCCTGTGCACCGACACTTCCCATCCAATCTGATGGAGCTTGAGAGGTGCTGCAAAGAGGAATGGGCGAAACTGGCCAGGCATATTCAAAAAGACTTGACACTGTAATTGCTGCCAAAGGTGCATCGACAAAGTAATGAGCAAAGGCTGTGAATACTTATGTACATGTGATTTCTCATTTAAAAATCTTTTTTTTTTATCAATTTAATAAGTAAACTTTTTTCACGTTGTCATGATGGGGTGTTGTGTGTAGAATTCTGAGGAAAAAAACGAATTTAATCCATTGTGGAATAAGGCTGTAACATAACAAAATGTGGAAAAGGTGATGCGCTGTGAATACTTTCAGGATGCACTGTGTATACACACACACACAAAAGGCCCATATTGATATGATGACAGCATAGCAGTTGTTGTAGGATGTGAATCTCCCGTTCCTCCACATCCCAAAGGTGCTCTATTGGATTGAGATGCCATTTGAGTACAATGAACTCATTGTCATGAACTCAGTTTTAGATTTGTGACATGGTATGTTATCCTGCTGTACACTGTAGTCATAAATGGGGGCACATGAATGGTTTACCAACAATACTCAAGGTAGGCAATGGCATTTAGTTGGTATTAAGGAGCCCAAAATGTGTCGAGAAAATTTCCCCCCTTACCATTACACCAGCACCAACAGCCTGAACTTTTGATACAAGGCAGGATGTATCCATGCTTTCATATTGTTTACCCTCATCTAATATTAAACAGGTCCCTTTTTTCACCAAAATAGCAGAAGGTATGCTGTGGTATATGGCCATTTGTCCTTCAAGTCCTGTAAGTTGATGTGGGGCCTTCATGGATTGGATTTGTTTTTCCAGCACCTCACACAGATGCTGGATTGGATTGAGTTCTGGGGAATTTGAAGGCCAAGTCACCACCTCAAACTTGTTGTGTTCCTCATTGTTCAACCATTTTTGCAGCATTGCAGGGTGCATTATCATGCTGAAAGAAGCCACTGCCATTGTTTCCATGAAAGGGGTACTTTGTATACAGCAGTGTTTAGGTAGGTGATATGCAACAAAGAAAGGTCTATCCAAGATTTCCCAGAAGAACATTGCCCAACGCATAACACATGCATTTTTCACATCTACCTGGCCTACCACATGGTGTTAAAGAATATGATTCATTGGACCACCAGCTTTTTCCATTGCTCTATGAATAATTGAATGTTACGAAACGAGATATGCTGATGCCCATTGGGTCAAAAAGGGCACCCTGACCAGTCTGCGCCTACAGTATTTACCCTGGTCAGTCTGCATCTACTGTATGAAATGTGTTCTGACACATTTTTGTCAGAGTCAATGTGAACTTTATCAGCAATTTAAGATACAGCAGCTCTTCTATCGGATGAATTTACATTGACCAGCCCTCACTCCTCATGTGTATCAGTGTGCCTTGGCCGCAAAAGATCATTTTTGCAGATTTACTGGTTTTCCTCTTTTGGATCACTTTTGGTAGGTCCTGACCACTGCAGGAACCGTACCACAAGAGCTGCTGTTTTGGAGTTTCTTTGATCCAGTTGTCTAGACCTCACAATTTGGCCCTTGTCAACATCACACAAATCCTTAGGCTTGCTCATTTTTTTCTGCCTCCAACACATCAACTTCAGGGACAAAATGTTCACTTGCTGCCTAATATATCCCACCCTCTTCCAGATGCCACTGTATCAGGATAAACAATATTATTCACTTTATAGTACAGTATTCTCAAAAAATAATTTTCATATTTTTAGAGATATATCATATCAATATTACACATCACATTTCAAGTCTTTTTTGTTTTAAGTTTGACGATTATGGCAGCTCATGAAAGTAAAAAAAAAATCCAGTGTCTAAAAAATATTTAATGTATACTAAATGGATGGTTATAGAGTATAATTTCATATTGTTACACAGGAAATAGTTTAGTTCTTAATATAAATGCCAGTTATAGTCAGCATTTGCAGCCTTAGTATGAGGGGATGAATGGTTGGTAATTAATGATGATTTTTTCCCCCAACTGTGTTCACTTAAAAGTGGAGTCTAAGGATATTGAAATGAAAGCAATTCTGGACAAAGAGGAATGTGTAATAGAAGCAATAAGACAGAAAATGAAGGACCAGGAGAAAGAAAAGCAAAGTGAAGTTATAAAGCTGCAAATGGAGGTATGTACATCAGATGCTTCTTCTTTACAGATGTTGTGGTGTTCAGATACATATTTCATGTCTTTTAATTGCACAGTTTTTTTTATTCCTACATGAATAAGCTTATCTGCTAATTACACAGCCCTGTGCCATTTGTAACATTTTGGCTTATTTGATTTAGAAAACCATGCATCCCAAGTGAGGCTTAATTTTTATCTGAAGAAGTGGATATAACACTGATACCATTTCTCTAAATCAGTTTAGGGTTTACCCTTTGCACACTCACATTTCAGTGGGGAAGGAAATGGACATATTACATTCAAACTTAATGTAACTTAATAACACGTGGATCCAGCTTTATTCCTTTGAGGTTTAAAAGTAGGGGAAATGGAGCTGAGTAACTGAATAATATTTCTGTTATAAATTTGTTTAGTATGGATTTGTGTAAAAAGTCAATAGCTGAGGTACAGTACGCACCCACTTGGAAATTCAACCGTATCTTATAAATTCAAAAGGCAGCAAAATGACAGTTGCAGTGGCAAAATCTGATTCAGCAAGTCTGGTCTAGCGGTTTTATGTTTTTACACTTTTAAAAAAGTGTTAATTTTTTGTGATTGGTCAGAAGGTGGGTGTTAATTTTCTATGACTGCAGCTCTGACAGTAGTGCAGCAGCAAATCATAGCTTTACAGTAATATATAATGCACTCATAATATATTTTTATTTCTATAGTACCAGATGCTTAACAGTGACTTACCCAGGTTACAGGTAAAGTGTGTACAGTAACAATTGAAAGGCGTCAGAGCATATACTGCATCGCAGCTTGCTCAGACAAGTCAGAGTGCCCATGCTGACATCTGTCGACTGCCGAAGCCACCTACAATGGGCATGTGAGCATGTTGTCCAATTATTCATAGAGCAGTGGAAAAATCTAGTTGTCTGATGCATCATGTTTTCTTTTACATCATGTGAATGGCCAGGCACATGTGTGTTGCTTACTTGTGGAAGAGATGGCACCAGGATGAACTGAGGGAAGGAGCCAAGCTGACAGAGGCAATGTTCTAGTGGGCTCTGGCGTTTCACGTAAAAGCAGTGGCCTCTTTCAGCAGGATAATGCTCCCTGGCACAAAAACGTTTACACAACAGTAGGCTGAGGAACATGACTGAAAGTTCATGGTGTTGACTTGGCCTCTAAATTGCACAGGTCTGAATTTGACCCGAGGCCCAACCCCAAAACCTACAGCACACCTTCAGAGGTCTTGTGGAGTCCATGCCCTGATAATTCAGAGCTGTTTTGGTGGCATTATGGGATATACCTACACAATATTAGTTAAGTGGTTTTAATGTTGTGGCTAATAGGTGTATATGGTGGACATGTTTAGCTATATTTTTTTGTAAAAAAATATAAGCTTTACTTTGATAAACCTTTCTATGAAAATGATATTTATTTAATATACAGTGTGTGAAAGAAGACTTTAGTCAGTGAGAGTGCTTTGAGGTAAAGCTGTAAATTAAGTTTTTTGCTAAAGTAGAGGTCTTTAGGACAGAAAACAATTTGTGTTTTTTTCCTATGACAAGCTGCATTTTTCATTCTTAAAGTTAAGTTAAGGATGTGCTGTTTTAAGAATTTTGTCAACCTCACGCTGGTGAATCTGTTCAATCACACCACCCCATAATTTATTATTTTCATACAGTAACACGATAAAAATCTATTTCTTAATTAGCATAAAGACAAGTATATCACCCTTTATTTATAAAAATGAATAATTATGAATGAATAATAATGAGAAATCAGTATAATTATCTTAAAATACTAACCAAAAAGTTCATGAAGGGGGAGGATGTAGCTTTGGTGTTTTGACTGGCTAAAATGATCTCTATCTGTAAATAATATTAATTAAATTTTTTTCTTGTACTGTAGTTCAGTGCTAAGCTTGCGAGGGCTCAGACTATGACAGTAAAGAGCCAGCAACAGCCACAAGCATCTGGGGTCCTACCTAATCAAATCTTTAAAAGAGTAAGTTGTTATTTCTTCTTCTTTTTTGTTTAACCGCGGTTAAAATTCAGTAGGTTAAGTTACCAACTGTAGATCTCATTCTCCCTCATCTTCCCAACCTCTTAAAGCTGATTTTCTAATCCAGCCATCCTTAAAAACGTCTAATACTTCCTTCCCTGTTCTTGTCTTGTCTTGTTCTGTGTTTTGAACTCTTTGCCTGCTTTATTTGGTACATCTAACACTCTTTCTTCTCAAGGTTTCCTCTCAGTACCACTCTGCTCCTTTAGCTGGAGTTCATAACCACCACCTATAGATTTCCCTCTGCTCAGCTTCACTGCCCTTTAAAGCTGACTTTCCAGTCCAGTCTTCCTCGAAAAAACAACAACAACACATTAAGTTCCTCTGTCCCTGATCAGTGACTCACCATTCTAAAAGAGTTTTAACATTGCCTTCTATTCTCCCTAGTTCTTGGAGCTGTGCCATCATATCTAGCCTCTCCTGCATATTATTCCTTCATGAGAACAGTAAATGCTACATAAGCACTTACTGTATACTATAAATAAGCTATTAGTTTGCGGTGTATGGTGCATGTAGAAGTCCCTTTGCTACATAAGCCCTTACTATATACTGTAAGTAAGCTAGTAGTTCACAGTTTACAAGGAATATGCAGTATGAGACCTAAAGATTGCAGCAAACAAATTTGTCTTGTGCCAGTAGGGGTGCAGAAGTGCTATCTTAGTCATACAAAAATGCATGCAAAAAATTATGTAGACACTCTTAATGCACCAATAGATGCATTAATCAAAAGATCATTTTCAAAAAGGGGCATTATTGTATATCATGAATCTCAACAAAATAGCATATAATATTGAAGGTGGTATCTGGGGTCAGTATAGCTTGCAAAACCGTTTATAAATAATTTCTAATGGTCTGTGACCATGATACTGTGAGTTATGATACTGTTATAGTATCCAATCATTCCAAATTAAATTGGTTTTCCCGAGCTGGCCCTGGCCCACAGGGGCTGTATGTTTTGATACCCCTGTTATACGCAGCCTTTTATCTTGTACAGGGTGCAAGTCATAGTCCAGAAAATTCAGTTTGTGTTATGGTATTGTGTAAATTTCAGTGTCAGTGACTATATGCAATTCTGTTCATCTTCAGAAGCTGCAGTTTCTGCAGGAGGAGAAGAACAAAGAGATTGAGACTCTGCGTCAGAGAGTTAAAGAGCTGGAGCAGCAAAACAGAAACACCTTCTCCGAGCCCCGCCTAAAGAGAAGGAAAATCTGACCAGCTGTTTCACCTACTGTAACGTAGCCAGTGTGGCAGCAAGCATTTCAGATATACAGCACAATGTTCCTTACACTACTACATGATATATTGTGTGACAGTTTGAAATTGTTTCTGGTTTTGCATTCAATTAATGGCAGTATATGAAAAGTTGTATTGCAGAATGTAATAAACACATGCTCAGTGCATGTCAAAGCCTATAATCTCGTAATTATTTCATATGTACACACATCCATAGCCAAACGTTTTAAGATTGACACAAATATTAATTTTCACAAAGTCTGCTTCAGTGTTTTCAGATCTTTTTGTTAGATTTTAGTATGGTATATTGAAGTATAATTCGGTGTTTCCCACACATACATACATTGCGGGCATATTGATGGCCGCCCAAGTGTATTTGCAGACCCTTTTTAAAAATCTGACCAAGATGCCGGCTGCTATCAATTAATTAGTAGTGGACAGTAGGGTTGCAGAATATTGGAAAAAAATGCCATTGCAATATATCTTTTTCTTATGATATGTAGAAATAAAGAAATAATCATCACTGTCTTGAATTGCTTAAAAAATAAATAATTTATAATTCTCGAATTTTGTAGGCATGTTCATAGAAAATAAATATGATATAAAAAAATAATAACAATAATAAAAGTGTAGTGTGTGTATAGACTCCTGGAAAAAATCTTAAGACCTGGGAAAATATTACAAGTATTCACACTTTGCACTGGTGGATCATACCCAGGTTGTAAGAACTGCTTCAAAATGCCAAAAGAAGAAAAAGGAGCAAGAGACAAAAAGACAAGAGATTTACGAATGCATTTATGAAGGCAATTTATTGAAAACTGTATTAAACTCAAAATCAAAAGTTTAAGACCACAGCCTAAAAAACTAAAAGTGTCAAAAAAGGACTTAGTAGTGAGTAGCGCCACCGTTCTTGTTGATAACATTAAAACACTTGTTTCAGCATGCTTGATGCAGCTGTTTCCAGGAGGCTGGTAGGAACGTTGTGAAGATGGGTTCATGAAGGGCATCACAGTCTGGAATTAATGTCCATTTTTGTAAACTTCCCTTGCCATCCATCCCCAAACAGTTGTGAACTGTAGCATTGTCATGTTAAAAGACCCAGTCATTACCACACAGATCAGTCAAGAGGGATGTCGGCTGCAACATGTCCACATAGCCAGCCACCGTTTGACGCCCCTGCACAACCTGAAGCTCCATTTTCCCATTGAAGGAAAAAGCACACCAGCTCATGATGGAGCCTCCTCCACTGTGCCGCGTAGAAAACATCACCAGTGGGATCTCCTTGTCATGCCAGTATTGTTGGAAGCGATCAGGACCATCCAGATAAACTTTTTTCTCATCTAATTTTTTTTGGACTACCACTTGATTTCTTTTTTTTGGGTCCCATAATGCTCAGGATTTTTAAGAAATTTAAAATTCAATTCAATTAAATTTTATTTGTATAGCGCTTTTAACAATTGTCATTGTCGCAAAGCAGCTTTACATAATCAAAAGAATTATTTAAGT
>JAQQZT010000011.1:14010543-14026603 GCA_030068275.1 Clarias platycephalus | reverse complement strand
ATCAATTCTGGCAAAAATAAGTGTGTTATGGGATTATGGGACAAACAGACCAAAATAAAATAAATATTTTAAACCCAGTAAGCATAGACTGACCAGAGATATAATAATTTACTTAAACTGACCCATTAAAAAAGATACCGGTTCAAGTTTTGATTGGTTTATTTTTATTTTTGTCTCTGGTCAATTTAGGAATCTTTTTTTAAATAAAAAAAAATCATATTAGGATTTTTTCCCTCTAACTTTGTCCCTGTAACATTGCTTTGTGACAATATCCATTGTTAAGACACTATACAAATAGAAATTATTTCAACTGAATTTCTATAAATGTTGTAGATAACACGAACATCAATTTCCCCTTTACTGTAAAAGTTGCTTATAAACCTGGGCATTTTGGAGTCCAATTAACAAATAACATAGAAGAGCCATCTAAAATCTACAACCTTTATTTTAAACTAGAAGTAAAACAATTCGAACCCCAAACTTATGTTTATATATGCAATTTTTGATATTCACGCAAAAATGTGAAATTATGTGAAAGAACAGGACTAAAGGGATCTTGTTTTAATGCTTGAAATGAAATAAGCAATATGAGCCAATGAAATGAGCCACATCACTAATATAGATTTCACTTTTGTGGAAAAAGCCACTGCCTTTGATTCGCACTTTACAACTGAAGGCCTTTCTCTTCGAACATGGAAACAGCTTCTGATTGGCTGAGCAAGTGCCATCTGGCTGCTGAACAGTGAATCCCTGTGGTCTTAAATGTCTGACCCTACAATAGAATGAACAAACAGAAAAAAAGTCTACTTGTAACATTAAAAAAAAAAAATAAATTCTGGACTTCTTGATCCATTTAGAGTTTGATAGTTAATAGGAATTAACCTTTTTAGTTAGAATGAGCTTCCTGAAATATTGTGCTTTTGTGTGTTCTTATTTTTATACAAACTTTTTATATTGCATTAACAATGCACTGATAATTGACATTTGATGAGAGAAAAGAGTAAAGGTATCTTGATTCTTCTGTATGTCTGCATGTATGGTAGCAGTGACGAATAAAAAACCTTGAGCCTTGAGCCTTCTACTTTAAAACTAAAAAGCCAGTTTTCTTTTCAGCTTTTCTTTATACAGTATGATGTTTTTGTCATGGTGTCCTGGATCAAGCCTATAAGCAAAACTTTATCTGACTTTAATTCCCCAACACTGTAACCTGTATGTTAAGAATATTTCACTATTTCAAATATTAATATATGTTGGTAAAGAATACATGCAAGCAACACTGGCAATTATCTGTTAGTAATGGAAAAGTACTGCAAAAACTTCAGAAAAAAAGCTAGCATTTAGCATTTATGCTAACAATGCTGAGGATTAAATGAGAAAGTAACTAACTAGCTTAAATGACTATCAGAGTAATTAAATATTAAATATTCCATTTATTTCACAAGCTTGACACTTTATAAATCTTATAAATTAAATTGCCATAAATAATGAAAAATTACACTGAAGAACTATTACTTTTTGTCCCATGACAAGAGGGTCAAGGGTTGGCCACAGCGGACCATCCGGTCCGCACTCAAGCTTTGCACAGGTTTTATGCCAGATGCCCTTCCTGACGCAAGTCTCCCATTTTTATCTGAGCTTGGGACGGTCACTGAATCCAGTGGCTGGGGTTTTGGGCACTGGTTGGGAATCGAACATTGGCCTTCCACATGATGAGAAACCTTCCACTGAGCCATCAGTGCCCTTATGGTTACACTAATTAACTAAAAAAAAGATTTTCGTATAAATTTTTTGTTCCTAAATGCATACTACTTGGGGTCACCAGTATTAAAAGAAATGTTAGGTTTGATATAGAAGGCTTTCTTTAGAAGCCACTTAAACATATTCTCTCTCTCTCTCTCTCTCTCTCTTTCTCTTTTTTATGTTTTTTCAGCTCAACAGCCAACATAATGTTATTAACAGTATTATTGGTTGGATACATCCGAGGTTTATTAAATATTTTGTAAAGTAAAATATATATTGAAATATGTGTTGTTTATGAGCCGCTCTTTCACAGTTTCAGTCCTGGAATATACCTGTGTGATCAGAGAAGAAAAACTGATGGAATAACCTGGCCATTCACTACATTCAGGTCATCGGTCAACTTTATTTTATTGCCAAGTAATATTGCTGAGCCTTGACGTGACCAAATGAAGCAACCTAGATCATAACACTGCCCTCATATGTTTGTACAGTGGGCACTATGCATGAATGAGTCATTGCTTCACTCACTTTCCTTCTTACCCTGACACACCGATCGTTCTGGTACAGGGTCAATCTGAACTCATCAGGCAACATGACATTTGTCTTTTTTTCATTTCATTTTCAAAATCTTTATGCTCTAAAGCAAACTGAAGCTTTTTTTAAGATTCTTTTGGACACACTGATGTTTAGTCCCTCTCCTGTGAGTTCTCATCACATGTTTGTTCGATGCATGCCCTTCTGATATGATGTCCATTTTGAGCCAGGCTGTGTAGAATATTGTGTATTTTTAAGTTTAAACCTGCGTCTACAATATTTTTTATTTCATCAATATACATATTGTTTGACTTCTTGTAAGTCATATATTAAAACCAGTGCACCATGTTGTGGGAGTAAACAGGTGAACTCTGGATGCGTCTGAATGACCTCTGCTTTTCTCCAAACAGCGAAAAGGGCAACAACAAAAAAAAAGGTAATCAAATGAAGAACAAAGCAGCAGCATGCAGGCGGTCCTTATTGTCAGCGAGGGCCTGTTGACCCCAAAAACTAGTTCCAAACCCCCAAGCCCTGTACTTTTCAGTGTACCCAGCAACTAGGCCACAAAACCTGGTCCATCTGCTGCTGTGAATAATGAGCTAGTGCGTTAGGTGCAAGTGAGCATTGGGGGGAGGAGAGGAAGAGGAAAAGGACGACCCTGTGGCTGGCACAAGCCTTCTCCTTTTAAGCTACATTCCCTCGGGGGACCTGATGCTGCTTCCCCAGTCATCATGGAGCAGTCTCTAAAAAGCCTTCCTATTGGGCAGACTGGGTGTTCCTCTAGTGGTTTAGGGAGCAAGGGAAGGAGGTTGTACACATGCTGCTAAGATGAGGCCTGCTGTCACATAAGCACTGATTGATATAAGCCTTGGGGAAGGACCTTGACTAGGATGGGGGTCTGCTTTCACCAGTGCTTTCAGCTGTCCTGGGGCTTGAAAGGGGGTTTTAACTGCAATGTCATAATATTTCATTTCATATATGCCTTACCCTTGCTCGTTTGGTCTCCTGTTTTACAAGGGTCTTTGCTGCAGCATGACTGTCTAGTGCCTTCTCCAGACCCTTGTTGACCCTACAAGAGCAAAACAACTAATGAACCGGGGTGGGGATGTCCCTGGAGCCAGAGCAGATGGCGCTGAAGGGTGAAGGGTGACAGAGAGGACAGAGACACAGGTCACCAGGGACACCTACATCGGTATTCTATGTTTTCTCTACAGATACATTATCAGAAACAAACTCTGACATGGTTTAGAAGGAAATTAGTTGCTTTGCTTTAATTTTGATGCTAATGAAACCAAAGCATGATGCTAAGACTGTGAATAGTTTTGATGTATATGTAAACATGCATGGAGAAGAATGGAACATGGAAGGAAAGTTCACTAGAATTATCAATCTATATGAAATGCAGCATATTTCTGGCAAAACATCAGCCAGAGTTCATTTCCAAAAGACAGCCCCCTCTCTTGTCAAACTTGTATGGATGGCGCCTGCCATCGCCCCTCCATGCTAATACGGAGAACTTTCTTAATTGGCCAGTTGCTGTCCCCCATCCTGCCATGGCGGCCTGGCAGATTACGGTCTGTAGAATGAGGGGCTCCAGTCTGCACGCTATGGTAATCACTCATTATGTGGGCCAGCTGTCTCTTTGTGTGTAGTCAGAGGGTCAGGCCTCCTGCCTAATGCTGGCCTGCTCTTCCCTGCTCTAGTGTGGGCCTCTCCTCCTCCACATCACCTGCTCAAATATCCATCTGCAAGTGGAGATCTGCCTGATAGAGCTTGGCCGTAGCTGATTAAACTGCCCACAAGTACTGATTCATATGAGGGGGTCAAACTGTTGTACATTTTTATTCACTTAATTGTGGCAACAGCTAAATTGATTAACACATCATGGACTAAGAAATGTATGAACTAAAGATTCCTAAGAAAATTGCATCCTCTAAGACACAAGTTCAAGCTGTTTAACTTTGAAGAATTTTTCAAAATCCTTGTTTTGAATTAACACTTTACAGTGTTTATATTGGTCCAGGTGGACTCTGGAAGTGATAAATCAACACTTGGGATTAAAATGACCCAAAGAACCCAATATCTACAGGGAGGTATCTTGATTTGGCCTTAAAAGTGTGTTCTTTGGGTCATTTTTCTTTTAGTAGTTTTGCTTCTTAACTTTCTGAATGAATTCTACTGGAAACAAATCTTGCAACTCTCTTTAATGAAATGTAGAAGTGACATTGTAGCCGGCATTTCATAAATATTGCTTAAACTAGAATTGTAATGTTCTGTAAACATAAAATTTGTAAGTTGAGATAAAACAAAACAAGTTGCAAACACAGCATCTAATCTCCATAAATGAAGGAGTAGCAATCCTAATCACTTTCAGCAATCCTAATCACCTAATATTCCTGACGTCTCTGCTGTGTAAACACAACCAGACTCTGAACACGGCAGGTAGCAGGTGTGAAGCTTTTTAGTGTGTATTGTAAGTGTTTGGAGTGTGATTACTTGCACATGCAGGTGGAGAAGAAGATAAGATTTCAGACTAAACTGTCAGGCTGAACACAGAGATCAAAGGTGTGCGGTGCTGACACATGCTGCCAACTGTTGCCAAAATACAGATAGTTATTGCTATGACTCTGGGGATCAGCTGTCCATCTGAGGCTGGAGTAGCTATGGTGGTGGTGGTTTGAGGTTGTAGTTTGTAGAGGGGCGGGGTATGAGGAGACAGTCTGTAGTAGCCAGCTGTGCTGTGGCTGGCCCTCAGGCTTGCACAGGAGCCATATCAGATCCCCCCTCCCCTTCTCCCCTCCACTCCTTTCTAGCACACAAAGGCTAGGGCTGCTTCAAAAAAGGGCTGGGGGAGGATTTGGAGGTGGGTGGTGTTGCACACAAAAGTGCACTGAGCCCCCTCGTCAAAAGGAAAAAAAAAGAAAGGAAAAAAACTGCCCTCTTTTGTCCGAGGCCTGAAAGAGCGGCGTGGCACAGTGGCAGCTGTTGCGCCTGCACAGGACATTTGAGACGCTCCTTTTCACAAATACAAAGTCTGGAGTGTGGAGGGAAGGGATGGTGCTCCAGGGATTTATGTACAAACCAAAAGGCACACTTTACAGATACAAGCACCTCATGGTAGAAAAGGTAGAGCTAGTTGGTGGTGGGGGAAGATGGAGGAGTGGAAAGAAAGAAAGAAAAAACTTTCAGAGATGACAGCCATTAATGTGAGTCTATCCATCACCTTACAAAGGAGTCCCACAGGGCAGCCATATGGAAGGAGACACTTCGCCTATTGTCTAGAGATCACTGGCACCTTTTACTATGACTTAACCAACCATCAGGAATTCAGCAGAACATTCAGCTCTGAGATATTTATGGGTTTATGTTTTTCCAATGAAGGCAATCTACAAAACAACAGCAGCTGCAACTTTCAGAATTGAAGTTTTAAAAGCAGAGCAGTAGGTCACTTTTTAGCAAGGTACTGCAATTGCGCTTAATTTAACGAAATCTAAACTGCTTTTTAGTTTAAGGATAATGCATAATTTTCCCCCAGATGTCTTTCCAACAGAGGCTTGAATTGTGCCACATGCTTTGAAATAAATATTTAAATCAACAGATAGATATCATAAATTAATAAGACAAAGGAAAAAGTTCCTGAGATGATATGACAAAGAAACACTGATAGGCGCCCATGTTGTGTGTCTTGACATGATCCATGAAATCGGACAGTAGTAGTAGTTGGTGGGATGTCTAAGAAGTAGGAGAATCAGCGAAAGATTATGCACAGGGATATGTTTGTAGGAAGTGTATTTGCACGTATAACAGGCATTAAAAAGTCAATACTAATACATATTGTGGAAATAATTTGTTTCCACCAGTAAGCGCAGCGTCCCTCTCGTGTGTTCTGTTGTTCAGGGCCCTCTAGTGGACGGACTGTAACATGACATGAAGAAAATTGGTATGCTTTTTCCCCCTCACACACAGCACCACTGATTTACAAAAAAAAATTATAATAATAACCTATCCTAACTTGAAATAGGTGCATTAAAGTAAAGAAAACCTGAGCATATGGAAAACAACTGGTTCTCCGGGTTTATTTTTATTTTTATTTAATTTAAACTTATACCAGCTCAGGGTGTCGCCTCCTCTAATTCTCACATGAGTAAACTGCTAGTATATCTTGCAGTAGTCTATATTAGTCTATAATAAATCAGATTCTCTAATGTTTTAATTCTTTTCCAATTTAATCATTAACATATTAAAATACTATATTATGAGAATAAATTTAGTAAAACAGACATTACATTTTAAATGAGTAACATTTTATAATTAATTTCTTACACCAATAAGTTGATTTGAACTAACCAACTAGACATTAAGATACAATAACCTATTAAAATAATAATAAAAAATACTCGTTAATGCTAAAACAGAAAACGTTAAACAAAAATAAAATTCTATTGTTAGTAGTTTGTTATACTGCCTTTAAAACTTAAATTGTGGCACCATCTAGTGGTTATATAGTAGATTGCATTTAATAATAACAACGTTAATAACCTAACTGAGCGACAATTAATTAGATTTAAATTGAGTTGTAGTACCTCTTCATTTGTTTGTTACTATCTTTCTCAATTAAATGGTTTACATTATATAAATGTAATGGAAAGCATTATATTGTCGATTAGCAAAGTTTACCCTGCCAATCTTTGTTAAATGGAAATTGTTGAAAGCTTAAAACATTAAAATTTGACACTGTTTCCTAAAGCCTTTTTTTTTTTTTAAGAGTTTCATAGTTTTGTAAGCCTTGCGCTAGTGATTATTGTATTTACATGCACATAGGGTTTATCTTAGTGAATTTTTGAAAATGGTGGTAGTGTTCTAAAGATGATTTTCACAAAACATTCAGTGAAAGTCAAATAAATAACTAATTGACTTCTGTCAGTGGTGATAATTGTAATTAGTAGCACAAGTTTTATATATTAAAAGCTAAACGCTTTAGAAGCTGGGACTGAATTTAAAGCTACATAAATCCCTTCTTGAGATTTGGATTAAACTCATCCCAATGACTAGTCAGACAGGGATATTTCTTATGAATTAAGAAATTAATAATACACACAAATAAATACAGGATAATAATAATAGTCATGATAATAATAAATCAATTTTCAGTTGAATAATCTTTATGACTGGGCTCTTCAACTTCAGTGCTGGAGGGACAGTTTGTTAATTCTTCTGCTCAAACACAGCTGATTCAACTAATCACTTAATTAACAGGCTCAGTGAGCGTGTTTGTTGAGTTACAAACTGTGTTGGACATTGGCCCTCTAGGACTGGAGTTCCCTGCTTTATGATTTCTGTTGAGGTATAAACATATAAATTACAAAAAGAGGATTTGTTATCATTGGTGTCAAAATAGCTACTTCTTGTAAGTAATGATGTTTGTGCAGTATAAGAAGCTGGACATACCATTTTTCCTCACTTGTAAATTACCATGAAATGACTGAGAGATTTTATAGGATTTTATAGGATCTGTAAATACACCGTCTTATATTGTAACTGTAACATTGCAAAAAACAAACAAACAAATAAATCACACAATTGCCTGTATCTACACAGAACTACAGCCTCAGGAATTATGCAATAACTTTGCCAGACCAGAGAATAATATAAAGTATCCTGATCTTTCATGTGGATGCAAATGTGGGTTAGCATTTTTATTAAAAACACTGGCAAACAGATACAGATTAAGCAAAAATAATAAATAAGAACATACAGTGTCAGTCAAGCAGCAAACAGTATTACATTGTAACTTTTAAAATACTACTATTGATCCATAAAGCACTAAATAGTATCACGCCACAATCCCACTGTAAGTACCACAGTACCTGAGTGAACTGCTAGTGTTTCATGATCTGCCACACCTACTTCGATCAAAGGTTGCAGGCTGCTTGTCATTACCTCACATTATGAAAACTACAGCGGGGGACAGAGATTTTGCTTACAAAGTGCCAGGAATAACCTTTCAATTAAATTTTAATAAATTTTAGGAGTCAGACACTGTCTCAGTGTTTAAGTGAGGCTGAATACCCTTTTATTCAGACTAGAATTTTGTGGATAGTTTTTTATTAGGTAAAGGTTCACATCTAGGGGACACATGGAATTTGCTTGGGAATTTGCTGACAAATTGCTTGGTTTGTCTGTTCTGTTTGTCCATTGTGGTAGCATACTGTGTGTGGGGTAAGCAAATGTAAAATATACAGCGACCCCTAGTTTCTTCATAAAGTTGCCTCAGACCCTGGATTACCTTCAGGGATTTCATAGTAGTGGAACAAGAGTGTGAATATTGTTTTGTGGTTTTGAAGGAGACCCACACAAATCAGACTTCACTATGTGAAGATGCTGGGTTCTCAAGACCTGATCTATGATGACCATAATGGCTGGATTATGTCATGATTCTAGGAAGTTTGTGATGAGAAAAGATCATTCAAAAAAAAGTGTGTGGCAGCGAGGCATCGTCAAGCATCACCTGTGGATGGAGAGGTGCAGGTCAAACCAGCAGGTAACATGTAGTGTTTCCACCTGTGGCTCATTAGTGAGTTTTTATTTGTTTGAGTTTTTATTTTAACCGCTAATTAGCCTAATCTGCATGTCTTTAGGCTGTGGGAGGAAACTCACCAAGCATAGGGAGAACAGGCAAGCCTGGAAGTGCAATGTGACAGTGCTAACCATTAAGCCACCATACCACCTAAACAGAGTTCAGTGGTTTTAAAAATGTTACTTGTTTCCAATAAACATGTTTTAAAAATTGATTCCAAAGCATTATAACTAGATTTTTACCCATGGCTTTGTCCCCGTACATGAGGTTTACCTGCGGCTCTGTCCACGTGCAGATCCTAATACCTGTATGCTACCATTACCTGAGAATAGAGTGTGAGGTCAACTCGCTGCTGCTCCTCATGCTGCTCCAATGTTTTTGCGCCATCGCTGTAGACACTCTGCGGTCTAATCTGGGGTTTCAGTAGTCCTGAGCTTCCTGTTATCACCTCAGACGTCGCTGGCTACTGTTACATTAAGTGAGAAAGGCCTGTGACACAACCACAGTATGATGTAAAAGTTGATTATGATGCTGCCTACCAGTACTCACTAAGATATGCCTGTGACATGCCGACCGTATGACACAAAAGCTGATAATCGCCTGTGACGCCCAGAGCATGAGATAAAAGCTGATAATTGCATGTGACAACTTGTGCAAACACCACTGCCCACGCACCACCTGCCGCTCGCTGCCTAAACAAACAGAATTTCAGATTTTTAAGTAGTTGTCCACTCCAGCACATGTGTGTCACCTCTGTCACGCAGGAATTTGTGGTGTTGATTTTTTTTTTAGAGAATTGTTTCCTCAGTAGTGTATTTCTACTGAAATATTACATTTCTTAACATTAAGAAATTTGATCCTAATAAAATACTATTTGAAGGTGCTTATTGAATTTTGAAATAATTTTATATACACACGTTTTTCAGTTTCTATTTTTTATCAAAGAATATCAGATGATGAGAGATAGAGGATGCAAGGATATCTACAACCATTGTCTCGCTACAGTTGTTGTTGGTCTTTCGGCTGCTCCCGGCAAGGGGTCGCCACAGCGGACACTTGGTCCGCACAACAACTTGGCACAGGTTTTACGCCGGATGCCCTTCCTGACGCAACCCTCCCATTCTATCCGGGCTTGGGACCGACACTGCATCCAGTGGCTGGGGGGGTTTGGGCACTGGCTGGGAATTGAACCCGGGCCTTCTGCATGGCAGACGAAACACCTACCACTGAGCCACCAGTGTCTCGCTACAGTACATATTGTTATAAACCAGGGCATTGTTGAAATATAAATTGACTCTGCACAAGTTCACTGGGAAGGTTGTAAAGTACATGTTTGCCACAGGTACATTAAATTATCTCCATCCATGAAATTAACTTCTTAAAAATAAAATTTAATATTTAACATTTAATTGTAAGAGAATTAATTAATAGTTTGTAAACTATGTTTTAATGTTACAGTTTAATTAAAACCAGAGCTTGCAGTCAATCTAAGTACTTCTTTCTTGTTACGAACAAGAAATGTGTGTATGCAATCTGAACTGTGACCGCCATGGTCACTGCAACCTGACCGTCAAAAATTCTAAGACTTACTACAGTATATACTGTATATGCCTCTTTCAATTGGGAAAATGATGTAACCAAACATAAATCAGGCTTTAACATTATAGAAAGGCAAAGGAACCAAAATAATACACTATTGATTAACGATGTCCTGTAAAGCAAAGACAGTTGGGTTGGCATTAGACACTAATGGTTGTTTTAGGCTTCTTAGCCTTGGAGAAATTTAAGTCTGTAATAAAATTTATCTCAGAGTACCAATAATTGATGTTCTCCAAGGGGCCAAAATTAAAGATTACAAAGTAAAATAGTGGTGCCACAGAAAGAACTAAATTAAGTGTTCTCTACATGTATACAGTACTGTGCAAGTCTTGAGCCAATTCTCATTTCTTATTATCACATTTTGCATCCAAAGGGCCAGATTTTGATGCTATCATGTAACTGTTAAAAGAGAGGCATATATTTTTCATGTTGAAGTACAGTATGTATACATTTTTGGTGCCCTCTGTATCTAAGCCCTTCTGATGAATACTAGGTAAATGTCTGTAGTTTGTTCGAAATGTATTGTTACTGGCAGTGTTTGAGCATAAAAGCACACTGTGCAAATTAAGCCAAGCTGACAGTGTATAAATACACTTGATATCCTCAGCCTGATGAGCCTAATTTTCCGCCAGCACATCTGACACGACAGTGGTTATTTTGACTAATGAGGGAAAGAAACAGCCCACAGTGGCACCGAGCTTCATTAGAAATGTTTAGGCCATGATAGCTCTGAACTAGCCGCAAATCTGTGAAACTGATCCAATGAGCCAAAACATGTTTAAAGTCCAAGTAGTCTGACAGAAATGATAAAGTTTTTACCGAATAAAGAAGAGTTTAACAAAAAAACAAAAACAAAACAAAAAAAAAACAGAGATAACTAAGAAATGTTCTAACCCAGCAGGGTGCTGTTTTCACCCTCGCTGATGGTGTCCTCAGCAAATACCCATTGTCCCACACCAATGAATAAATGCCCAAATTTCCAAATTGCCCTAGGTGGTTAGTCATTACGGTTTTTGCATAGGACATGTAAGGTTCATGTAGCATACAATTAAAACCTATGGTTTCCTATTTAGCTAGCTATATAATAATAGAAATATTTCATAATAGGATGAATGAAGTCATTCAAATACACTGTTACATTTAATATTCAAATATACAAAGTTACATTTATTTGCAGTGACACTTCATTACATGGGGATATGTGAACAATAGAAATGTTTTCCATAGAAATGTCATAGAAATGACAGAGCTAATGTTTTTCCTTTAATTTGTCACCTACTCTATCTGTATACTACCATTTGAATCAGTACTAAAATTTTTAGGCCACATCCTCTACCTGAGTCAGATGTTGGAGATTATATTCCAAGGAAAAAAGACAGTACTATGTGGTGCTCTGTGTGGTTTTGTGCGTCATACAGTGTTAGAGATATCGCTTAGAAAACTGTCACCACCCGACTCACCTGACATACTATGTAATGATTTATCACATAATGCTAATCTTGTAGCTGTAAGCTTTTTATATTACCTTGAAAAACACAATCAAACATCACCCGGCGAAACTACATTTGATTTTCTCAAGTCATTAAAGTGTATTGCCTGTAGATTGCTGGTGTTTTGGATGTTAATGTGTTACTGTAGGCAGTGAAAATGTCACCGCTGATCAATGACTGCAAAACAAATGTGAACATGTTGCATATTTTATCCTCTGATGAATGGTGTGCTGATAGTCTGTCACTGGCAGCACTGAATCACCAGACTTCACATACACAGAGGAATATTTCTTATTTCTGGTATTTTTACAGCTACAGCAGGTCCAAAAACACATAAGCAGATGCAAGCACATACATGCACATGGAGTGACACACACAGACACCCACATGAAATAGAAATTGAAGAAATGGAAAAGAATTTGCAGCATAACATAGTGACCCTCACCAGGATAAAAAATTAGCTGTAGATTAATAAATTACAGCAGTAAACATGCTGCTTAAAACATCTTAAGCAAGTTACATGCTCTCCTGTTAATTCGTGATTGCTTTGCCCAATAGTGTTGCCCTAAAACTTTTTACTCCATTTTTGTTTTAATTAAAGTGTTAAAAAAAGCTTTTGAAGATATGACAGTTTATAGCAGTTTCAATATAAATGATAACAGGAACTGGTTTGTTTCATGGATATTTCATAACATTACATACGTAACATAAAGTATTAAACACTACCTCTTTATTAACCTGTTCCTATACATATGAAAAGCTGAAAAATAAAACTCTATATCCCCTACACAAAACAAAACAAAACAAATTAAATTATGGCTGGCTGCATAGAGTGTCTCTCTTGCTCACACATCTGCCTAATGAGCTGGGCCAGGTATGTTAAGAGTTAAACAATTTCAAATTGTGCAAAATAGACTAGGGGGATGATAGCAACTGGTTGCATCAGGGCTAATTTAGTTTTTTCACACCATGGGGATGTACACTTATGCAATCACAAGTTTTACAGGTTTTATTTGTAAATAATTTCTAATTACTTTTTTTTTCTGACTTGAACATAGTGACAATTTTGTGTGAATTTAGTCCCAGTTATGTCAATTTCACTTCTAGGTTGTTGCAAAATGTGGAAAAGGTGGGCAAAAACCATGGAGCAACCTACCACATATATTTTAGGACCAAACCACATATACTGTATTTTAGGAATAAATATTATATGGTAAATTTGTCATCAGACTCTATTATGAAAATAACAGAAATGATCAAACCACTGATATTTTAGATTAAAACATTTCTATTGTGCATAAGACTTTAACATGCAAAATAGCTTTCAGTCAAGTTTTAATCATCACTATATCCCTTAAAATATAAATTTGTTAATTTTGTCATTACTTAGATCAACATTTAATGCTGAATGCTGCTGAACAGGTAAGGAGGAGATACCAATACTTAATAGATAACGACTCAATAACAGCTGGAATTTTAGAACATGCTCTAATTTTCCTCCCGGTGCTAACAGTCATGAACATGAGAACATTCACACCGAGCCCAAAAGAGGCTGTAAAGAGCCGTTGTAGATTAGTGTAGATTCGGTTGCAAATTCGGCTGAGTGGAACGGGGGTATAAGCTGCATGTCTTTGGACTGTGAGAGGAAGCCAAGAGGAATCCCACCAAGCACAGGAGAACATGCAATCCCAATATGGGTTCCTACTGTTTTAAACATAACATATTTGTATTTAACAGATGAATCGAGTCACGGTCTTTATATGTCATTTGTAACTATATAAAACAGCTTAAGCCTGTCTGTATGACTTTGGGCATATGCACAATAAATAAATGAGAAATGAGCGTTGTTGAGTGGGTGGTAAATAAGTTAAAATGCTTAAGCCAAAAGAGACATGGGCTGTTGGGTGAGCTGACAGAGAGTTTGGCAGATCCTCAAGAGAAACGGACAAGAGAAACGGACAGCATGCGTCCTTGCCAAAGAAACAAAAAAGAGAAGGCAGAAAGCACATTCCACAGGTCAGTGCAGACAGGCACATGGTTCTCAATGAGGCCTGAGCCAAGCTTTAAATGGCAGGACCACATACGGCGAGACCTGTTCATCACCACTAAAACATCTCTATATGTTTGTAAAGTTCTGAATTCTGCTATATGTCAGTCAGTAATGACTGTAACAGTACCTACTGTGGACTCGTGGCCTGCAACACACTGCCAGAACCCAAAACGCACTGCTGCACGGGTATTCCATCAATTCTAGTCAGTCTCGACAGAGTAAAAAAAGAAAATGTTTAGGCTTTGTTACTGACATTATCCATGACATGATTAAACTGTTGTAAAGACTCTCCCTGCTAATATTGCTACCTTTTCCCATCAAGTCATCTAATTATTTCTTTTAAACTTAAAGAAGATGCTCGTCAGCATGGCATAAATGAAAATTTACCAATATGACAAAGCAAAGGTTTATATTAGTCTGCTGTTCTAATATGTTATAGTTTCGGTTTGTTATTTTATTTTGGAATTTTTCATTTTGTTAAAAATATTATCATTGTTTATATGATTGATAATTATGATTTTGTTCCAGTATGTGACACTGTGCAATATTTGTTAAAAAAAAAAAAAAAATTCAATAAAAATTGCAGTGGTTATACCAGCCTCTTGAAGTTAGGGTAGGCCACGGTATGAATAGACAGCTTTCCAGGCATCTCAATCCCAATCTGCCATTTTACTGTCCACTTTGTATCATGTTTTCAGATTATCCTTTTATTTTAATGGTAGGTACCACTTCCCTTATGATTATTGTATGAGCATAGGGTTAAGGGTCTTGCCCAAGGGGCGGCGGTGGTGGGGCTCGAACCTTAACTGTCTGTCCCTCCACCACCTGAGCCTTCCAGTGGGATATGAGGAATAAAACATTTTATTTCTTACCTATTAGCTATCATATTTGCTGCTATTTAATTTGTTGCTGCCTGTTGTCTTAAAATTCTTTGTCAAATTCCAGTCATGAACTGGTGCATATTTCATGGGGAAAAAAATATTTAAATAAACAAAAAAATTTAACAAAACTTCACTTTTCTGCGTTTAAAACAAACTTGGTGGAAGGTGATGTCAAACAAGTTCACGATAATTAAACAACAACAGAATTCTCATATCTGTCATATTGAGAAATGCCTCAGGTCTGGCCAGCAGGGTCATATGCTCACATTAGTCTACATTTCCTTCCAGATTTCTGGGTTGTGCAAGAATCTGATCAGCATCCTTCCAATTACTGAAATTACTGCCAGTTGAGAATTTGGTTCTAGTCAGATGGGACTGTTTGCTAGTTAGAGTTTATGGGAAATCTGATGTGTGTCAGGTTTGAGTGCATGCCCATGCAGAACATATAGTAAATGTTAAATATAGTAAAAGAAAAGGCTGTCTATTACAGCTCTATAAACTAGAACTGAGCCAAATAAACATTGGGAAACAAGAGTTGCCACAGTATCATGTATAGTATTTGGTTTTTGTGTGTGTGCGTGGTCTACATATGATGCAGAAGAAAAACACAAAGAGCCACAGCAGAATCCTGAAAATTCACATCAGTCATTCTTAAAAACTGGGACAAAATATGTTTTTAGCAAAAAAAAAATAATAATAAAAGCATGTCTTTAATTAGCAAAACTTATTATTTCTAAGAACTATTTCTATTTCTTAATATATATTGTTTAACAGTGAGGTGGGTTATTAAACATGTTTGTACAAATGATAACCATTTCAGTGCATTACAGTATTTATGTCAACACTATCAGACATTAAAAGATGTATTTAAATTATATTTATTTTCTTGTAAACATCTTGTTACTGTCATATTCAGTGAGGGGAAATAAGTATTTGATTTTCTAAGTTTGCCCACTTACAAAGAAATGAAGGCTCTAGGTTTATGGTAAAGGATTGAGACAGAATATCAACCAAAAATCCAGAAAAAGCACATACAAATGTTATGAATTAAGTTGCATTTCAATGAGGGAAATAAGTATTTGATCCCCTACCAACTAACAATAATTCTGCCTCTCACAGACTGGTTATGTGCTCTTATGGTACACATATTAATTTAAGAAGGTGCTCCTAACAACAATGTGGTATGTGT
>JAQQZT010000011.1:13983974-13998332 GCA_030068275.1 Clarias platycephalus | reverse complement strand
TATATATATATATATATATATATATAGATATTTTTATTTTTTTATTTTTTTTTAATTATTTTTTTTTTTTTTTTTTGACTAACAGATGTCAAGCACATAAAACATATATACCTTCAGACTAATCAGCTTACAAACTGGGGAGAAAAACAAAAACAAACATGGAGGACAGTGTTTTGTCAGTGAGTTACATTTGAGAAGATTTGTGACATATTGAATTGAAAATGTTTTATTGCCATTATACCAATATTATAATGTTGGTAAGAAGACGAAGAAGAAGAAGAAGAAAACCTGCAGTGTGTGTCACTGTTGTTATAGGTACAATGTGTCGTGTGCTTTTATGCATGTAACTGTTATATCCTATCAGGTTTTAAATCACACAGGTTAGTTTTGTGCTACAAAACTATATATAGAACAAAAGGGGGCTCTGGCCAGTATTTCTCAATAAAAAATTAGTGTGAAAGTACCATAATGATTTTAGGAAGATAAAACCTCTCAAGGAACTCTTTTTATTCAGAAGCGAAAATGTGACAACACCAATTCCAATACAAGTTAGTATAAGTGAGCTTAGTAGAAACACAAGTCTGCTAAAAAGATCGTCAGGCTGGAAAGAAACTTAAAACTGTGAGTGGCATGGCTGACACGTCCTCTGTGTAAGGTTTAACGACAGCCCATAAACCTTTATACACATGGGTCTAATTTTCTTAATTCCTGCATGTAGCTCTCAAATAATAGTAACTTTTCTCCCCTTCCCACTGAAATGTCCTGTCTTTGATTCTTAACCTTGCTAAAATGCAGTTGCAGTTTAATTCCAGCTTGTTGTTTTAAAACTCTTCCTCTAAATCAGAATACAGTCCAACATTAGAATAGTCCTAAAAAAAATCAGAACTCTATCGCATACCAGACAATGACATATCAAATTTCTTTCATTTCTCTTCAAGCAGCTTCCACTAGGCCATTTCTCACCATTTTTATCCTGACATATTATGTCTAAGCCTTAACTCGAAACATGTTTGTGAATCAGCGGCTGTCTGTTCAGGCCAGATCACAGCTGAGATGGTGTTATTCTTTTTGATTTCTCTCCAATGTGTACCTGGAATCTCTCACATCGGATTTGGCAAACAGCAAGCAGCAAACACATTACATATCACACACACACACACACACACACACACACACACACACACACACACACACACACACACACACACACACACACACCGTTATCTGTCTGAGTGAAATAGGGCCTTATGAAATCCTACAACCCGACCCTTCTTATACCATCACACGAAGCATGGTTTGAATTAATCCACCCCAGGATGCAGGGTTATGAAAGCTGGGAGAGGAGCATGATAAGAGCCGTCAGTGTCTTTCAAGGGCCAGGTAATAATCTCTGGCATGTTGAAAGAGAGCACATGAATCAAAGAGATGAAATTAAAGGACATCCATGATTCACATTTCCCACAATGATGACCCAAAATCAAGCAGTAAGGCTATCTCTCCTGCTGAGATTTACAACAGGGACGAAAATGAGTAGGTTAAGCAGAGTTTACGTATAGAAACTTGAGTTGTAAACAAAATCCAGGCACTGTAAAATATTGGAAGGATTAAACAAAGCAGGGTAACCTTATATTACCTCACAAGTGTTTTACTCTGCTAATACCATGGTAATTTCCCAGCAACTACATATAATTTTTATTATTTTTAATATTTACAATTAATGTTGTGGAAAATCCTCAAGCTAGTTCCTGTTATCACATAGGTTATAGTGGTTGTAAACAGTCATTACTGTGCTGCCCAATTCAATTCAGTTTTTTATAGCGCTTTTAACAATGATCATTATCACAAAGCACCTTTTCAGAATAAAAAATATGGAAACAGAAAAGAAAAATGTAAGGAAAAAGAGAATAAATACTAATTATCAGTTTGTCCCTGATGGCCAAGCCATGCAGTAGCAGAGAAAAACTCAGAGATGACAATAGGAAGAACTCTTGAAAAGAACCAGACTCAACATGGAACCCATTCTCATTTGAGTGATAACGGATATTATCATAAATCAGTCCCTGGTGTATCTGTGTGCTATATACAAGGCTGAAAGTTCAATGTGACAGGAAAGGTGTATAAGTTATAAATACGTATAAAGTCCACTTTCACTGTTGGAGGTACAAATCAGGGCAGAGGAGGTCAAAGATTTCTGGCAACTCAATAGTGCCATGTGTTGATGGACAGAAGGACACAGAGAGAGAGCGAGAGAGAAAGAGAGAGAGAGAGAGAAATGTGTGTTAAGTGTGCTAGAAGTCACATAATGTATAAGATGAGCATATATGTTGTGCAGATTACAAGCAGATACTCTAAGATAACATAAATAAAATAGAAAGTTAGAAGGAAAAAGACATGAAGTCTACCTATAATGTAAGGCAATCTGTCATGTCACCATCAACAAACCTGATCAATGAGAGTGGGGGAAGACAGCATCTTACATGAGTTTACACATACCATTTAACTCTACGTCCATGAGTCCCCTATACTGTATCTGCATCTTTACCTAAGACAAATCTTAAAAAAAAAAAAAAAGATAATTTTCAGCCAAGACTGACACTGTGTCTGAGTCTAGAACATTTATTAAAAAAAGGTATTCAATAACTTTGTGACTGCTGTAATTTTCATAAAACAAGGTACCGATAAGCAGTCTCCACCCTTTGATCAAAGCAGGCATGGCAGATCATAAAACACAAGCAGTTCACTCAGGTATTGTGGAATGAGACCATTTAAAATAATTGAAAAAATGTATTGGGAGCCAGTGCAGTGTGGATAAGATAGGGGTGATTTGCTCATATCTTCTGGTTTTAGTAAGGACTTTGGCTGCTGCTTTTTTGACTAAAGGGAGCTTGTTCACGGACCTAGTAGAACATCTAGACCATAAGGCATTACAATAGTTCAACATAGAGGTTAGGAGACTTTTTTTCTGCATCATGTAGTGACAATATGTTTCATATCCTTGCAATATTTCTGATATGAAAGAATGCTATTCCGTCAAGAGTCAGCAGAAGGAAGTTAATTAGCATCCTAATGTCCTTCACACATTCTTCAATTTTATTAAGCTGGTGTCTCTCATTTGGCTTTGCTGAGACATATAACTTTGTGCTATCAGCATTACAGTGGAAACTAATACCATTCTTACGAATTATGTTACCCAGAGGAAGCATATAGAGAGAAAATAGCAGTGGGTCTAAAACAGAACCCCATGGAACATCAATCTTCACTTTATTACACATAGAATAATCACCATTTACATGTACAAACTGAAAATGATCAGACTAATAAGACCTGAACTAGGAAAGTGCCTTTCCATTAACAATATGAGTATTATGATCTATGATGTTAAAACCTGCACTGCAAAGAAAGTCAAGCAACACAAGCAAGGAGACACAACCCATATCAGGGACAAGTAAGAACCCATGCTGTCTCTGTGCTATTATGAGACTTAAATCCTGACTGAAACATTTCATGAATGTAGGTATGAAGATTACTGCTGTGCTGTAACATACAACACAGAGATATCAAAGGAGACAGGCAGCATTGAAGAGTGACATTCTAAACAGTGGTTCACTTCTGTTTTTAGGTACAGTTGGCTTTAATATTTAATTCAGACCATACCGGAGTATGCCTTACCGTACTCAAGACCATCTTCCTAAGCCGACTTGAAAACAGGATTCTGACTCAGGCACAGCACTGAATGTCCATATTATGCAAATCTACTGGATATTGGAGTTTTGTACTCGGGTAAGGTCCAGAGTCAATAGTGTGAAAGCAGCCAAAATATTATGATGTAAGTATTCTGGACATGCAGACTGAGTTTTAAAAATTTAGAATTTTGTTACTGACAAGCAGTACTTTAGTTTAGATGAAGATTTAAGCAATATCACACTCAAGGTTCTTCTCCTGTGCTGAATATCAGCTGGCTGTGATGTAGTTGTAAGCATGAGGCTGCAGCCTGAGTGAAAAAGATATCACAGCTGTTCTGATATTCAGCACATTAGCACAAGCTCGAGTTTTTACACAACGGTTCTACAAACACCATTTATTATTAACAGACTATGATTTGTTTATTTATTTAATTGCTATTTTGTTATACAAACACATATCCTTCTGCAACTGACAGAACTAACTAGTCATGACTGATAGTTAGTGACCAACAGTTTGTGTAATTAACAGAGGTGAAAGTGGTTAGCCAAAAGGTGAGAAGAATAAGGCATTGGCGTGGATCCTGTAGATCTCGCAAGTTTCTCTTTATGTCTCCTCGTATTCTGCTTTAGAATTAACAGTTAACTAACTGTTCTGGGGTTGAATCCCAAATAGCATAAAATGAAAAGCTAGTCCGCTATGTCAGGTGTAGAATCAGTTGTTCCACACACCAAGTAGTGCCCTTGTTCAGAGGATAAAGATTATTAGAACACCTGTGAAGCAGAATGATACAAATAGTTAAACTACAAATAGTGCAGTTACTGTATGCTCTATATCAACACTCATGGAATGGCTGTTGTATCAAATTACTTGGCTGGAGATATCTAGTTGGAGCTAGATACAGTATCAGGCTACGTAGATGTTACACTATGCCAGTATTCCAATATTAGTCAGTTTAGAAGAGAAGAATTATATTATAGTAGGTTAGTACAGCTATCTACAATGTGTTAACATGTATTAGTATAAGTAAATAAAGGCACAAGTGCTCAATAAACTTACATGTTGATTTTTCTCTGAAAGCCAGTACACAGATGTGCATACCCACAAATATAGAGTGACAATCTGACGTAAACGCTTAGGTCCAGTAACGTTTACAGAAGTTACACAGGCAGAGAGTGTGAAGCTGAGAATAGGTTGAACAGCTCAAAGGCATATGCCAGTTATACTAAGTGTACAGCTCTTTCTTAATATATGAGAGCTGAAACTTGACACAAATGCCTTTTTAGCTTGGTTTGATGTCAAACCAACTCTGTGGTCATGTGGCTTAAAGTCCGAGAAAAATAAAACCATGACCTGGCAGGACATGAACTGTGCATACATGAATGTTCTTAAGTGCTACTTCCTTTTGCATGCTGTGGCTGGAATTACCAGCTTAGCTCATGGTCAGTTGTCATTATTAAATTTCGAATATAAAACTTTTATAAGAATGATTATGCAAATATACTGAATAAATGAGGATTGAATGAGAGGACTAATGGAGTCTGTTTTTGAACAACCTGAAGGTCATTGGAAATGCTATAATCAGGCAAGCATGGCTGTGTCTGGGATTGTCATATTGTGGTTGGCACGGGAAACTATGCTTTAGCAGACCGTGGATTATATTTAGAAAACAGCGCAGTGGTGATGGAATGATAAATGGACTACAGTGAAGTGTAGTTTTATTGGACAGGAAATCTCATAAGAAGGGGCCAGACATACTCTGCAATTATCCTTGGGGAGAGATCGCTCATGGCTTTCAGCAGAGGAAATGGTCGACGTATGATTCAAGCAAAACATGCAATATTATTAACAACCAGCTAATGACTATGCAGACCTTCTCACAACCTACTACATCTACATTTCAGATTAGAGTGTTTAACAATACATTTATTTGAAGTAACACTTATTTTTTTAATCACTTTTGATAGAGGCAGCTAAAGTGAAAAAAAGTTGAAGCCGCATAGCAAATTGGTTTGCAAACATGAGACAGGTGATGAAGAATGGTTTTATTTTACTGTTTAATGTCCAGGCCATATTTTGCCATTACCATGGTACTGTAAGTTCAGTCAGAGATGGAAAACTCATCAATACTGACTTACACAATGATGATTAGTTTTCTCAACCAGCAGAGGGCAACATTAGCTCCATAGAGACATTACCATAGCACATTACTTTTTCTGTCAGTTTTGTATACAGCTGTGTTAAATGAACATCAATGGCAAAACATCACTCATGAAGTGGGAATTTCTGAGTAAAGATGAATCTAAATGGTTTGTTTGCCTAGTAAATATAAATTTATGTTGTTTATATGACTAGAAATAAATGTGAGTGTTTTATCTACTGGTAAAGATTAATTTGAGTGATAGATCTTAGTATCTAAATAAAATTAGTGGTTTATCTAGTGGTTAAATACATTGCAGTGGCTTATCTAACTGCTAAATAAATTGAAGTGGTTTATCTAAGTGCTAAATAGATTTGAGTGGTTTATCTAACTGGTAAATAAACAGTAGTCAAGACAAGACTGATTATGAAGAGACTGGGATCAGATGTTCAGATGTGTAAGTTTGCTGGTTGTCGCATTTTCTTAACCTGATATGAAATGTCTATTGAATTAACTACAATAATCCACCTACTTTGGTGCTATCATTTTATATAAGTAAGTACACAGGTCGCTGTACATGGAACAGAGCATAGCCAATTCTTCTAGCAAGTGCTGCTGAGTAATCCTTTTTTTTATCCTAGCTACTATAAATAAAGCACATTACCTTTTATTTTACCAAACAAAAAGCAAATACATTTTTAAATATTGAAATTAGTTATGCTGCATGGTAAATTTCAAGACTAAATACAGCTGTGCATTACAAGAACCTGTGATATATGATTTAAAACACAGTCCCTTAAAATTTAGAGAAGATTTACAGGAAATGTATATAGTGTAAAATTACAATATACATATACAACTTATACATATTAAACAAAACTTTATTGAAAAGTATTTGGTCAGGGTTTTATATTATGTTATGGGCGGTGTCTAAAAGTATTTAGCATCTTCATAGGTTGAGACATGTGAGAGTAAAATTGCATGTCGGTTCATACCAAAAAAGAAACCATTGATTTGTGTTCTCAAGACTGAGATAATACAACTAACTGGTAAAGAAAATGCAGTGGTTTATCTCACTGGTGAATAGTTTAATATAGCATGTAAATATAATTAAATTAAGAAATAGTTCAGTGCTTTCCCCCTAGTGAAAAAAAAATACATTTTCGTATATTACAAATATATTCAGATCTAGTACATTGCCAATATACTAACAAAAAAATTTAACATCAGTTAATACAGTATATAATTAACATCAAGCTTTTACCAATTTTTGGAATTAAACTTTAAATAAAATAATAGAATTATAGCATACTTTCCTGAAAAATATATATCTAGGAAAATATACTTTAAGTGAAGGTTCAGTGTAATTTCTAAAGCACACTCTTATTTAATCTTATATTACTCATGTATTTGTAACATAGTAAAATTTGCTGTAATGTAATTATAGTACATTAAAGATATACTTTATTTTCATCAATTACTGTTTCAGGTACTGTATGTACATTAGTCCATAAACAACCATACAGTATACTGCATATATACTGCTACACTGATGCACTTATCTACTAATCGCTAGTGTTTGAATACCATCAGCGTAGAAAGTTTTTTCAGACTAAATGCTAGCCTCTCAGGAACTACTTTAAAGGCCCAAACAGGTGGAAATGGCATGGAGTGAATTCAGGACTGTATGGAGATCTGGCAGTAACCTCCATCCGTTTTACTGTAACACGCAAGTGGTGTTCGTGAATGTTTGTGTATGCAACTCTCTTCCGCAAGTTGGCGACAATTTATCCATCAGTTTTCAAGGATCAGACATTCTACTTGCTGAATGTTCACAGGAACGACTGCAGTGGGCTCTGAGCCACCTCAGCCGGGATTGTCATTGCCATAGGTCCGCCTTTAAAACATCTGCACCATTCAGATTTTACTGTGGCAAAGAGTTTCATCACTGTACTGTGCTTGAAGACCTCTATCAATATCAAATGCTTTTATGCTATTATTCACAAAAAGTCCCAGTTTTAATGCCCAGCATAGATAAGATAGCAAAGTGAAACATGGTTTTTGGGAACAGTGAATGCTGACGATTATCCCTTATTGCTTTTTTGTTCTTGTATGAAAAGTCATTATAACTGCATTTTCACAGAAATAATAAGAATACAGCATCAAGCAACATTTTAGCATCAAATTTCATCACATAAAAAATATTGCAATATAACAATGTTAAATTAACATTAACATTTGTACACTCTACTGTTGTACAGTGTTTGATGAACAAAAATGTACAAATATACCAGTACAGTACCTTTACTTTTGATCATGTATATCTAAACAAATGTATCATCACAGGTTGGGTATCTACATGTATTTCTGTTTTCGGTCAGCTTTGCCTTGGCACAGTATATACTGTACAGTGTATATAAATATATTATTTTGTGATACATGTAATAGCCTTATTATAATGATCACAAAAGTTGCAAAACTTGGGTCAGACTTTTCTCAGTGTAACAAACAATTCAAATGATTATCCTAATACTTTGGGAAAGGATCTTGGGCTTGTAGTTACTTTAATGATAACATAATAGGCACTAGTGTATTTGTTTAAAATATTGCAATCTTGGCTAGACTGGCTCAATTCTTTTGACTTAAAGCACAAAACAATAAATCAGCACATATATTAGAGGAATCAAAGCATTCTTTACATTTTAAGAAAATGATTCATTTTGGGTCCTTGTATAATTGAGAATTGTACTGAGGTCATACTGTTCCCAGCACACTCCATCATTACAGAAATAACTGATGAATTACTAAAAACTGAAATGAACAGTATTCGTTAGAGGAGTTAATGTGCTCTATTTGCTCGGTAATTATGATTTGTTTGTATGGACAAATCCTGAGGGGGGAAGCAGGGATTTGGCCTCAGTCACTTGGGGCTATATAGGAAAATAAACCTCCACGCAGGATAGGCCTAATTAGTCTGTCGTTCTTGCTCTTCATTTTTTGGCCCTGACAGTTGCATCTCAGAGCATCTGAGTTAAATCATGTGGCCTAGTCGCAAGAGCCCCGCGGCACTGGCACAAGATCCATCACTCGAACATTCAATAATGCTCCCTCTATCTCCACTGTCTGTGCTGACAGATGACATTTACAACTCATTAAAATGCACTCATTGTTTACAGGCATCCAGCTCCAAGTGACACAAATAACACTTAATTCAATGTTTTGTAGAGTCTGTATGAAATTTCAGACAGATGGAGCATGCAATCGTTGGTTCTCGCTCCAAGATATTGTGTCAGAATTGGCATCACTGCTACTGTGATATGAATTGTAGTGGGAAAAAATATGCACTTTACAACAGTTGTACCCTAAATGTAGTCAATCAGCCAAGACATGGAATCAGCTGTTAACTTCTTTTTTGCGCTAAATTTGCTTCGTAGCTGATTGTGTTACCAAGGCAGGGTTTTTGGACACTCACTATAACAGCTTAATTGATTATCATTTCAACCCCTTACATCCCACACCTCAAGGTTAACATAAGTTATATAGGTTCAATCATTTTAACAGAAGTTAGAATCATTTATTTAAAATAAGCTCAACAATTTGAGCTCTTTTTTTTATTCTTAAATTATTTGTTTATCTCATACGTTTTTATCGGATAAAGCAAACTTCAGATGTCAAGCATGTTTTGACTGATTGAGGAAGAAAACTGTACATTAGTTTTTTTTATTTACAGGAAACTGATTCTTGAAATAATAGAAGCTGTATCAGCATTTAAAAAACTTGAGAAGCATAGTGATCTAAGGTTCTATCTGTCAATCTATATAAAATGTTCTCTCTGGGGAAAGCCTTTGTGGAGAACCCTACAATGTTGAGTTGAATGTAAGAAGCTATGAAAAAACTATTTATTTTTCTAAATGTTAACTCACAATCCCTCGACAATAAGGTTAATGTTTTAGTGCTGCGTCACTCAAGAGCCTCACCGAAACTACTATTATTATTATTATTATTATTATTATTATTATTATTATTATTATTATTATAGCTGCTGAAAATCCCAGTTTATCAGAAGTGAAATAGCTGACAGGGTAGGGGTATTGTGTGTAAATATTGATCAGAAGGCCCCCAGTTCAAGCCCCAGCAGCACTGTTGGGCCCTTGAGCAGCCTCAACTGCTCATACATTTGTGTATCAGGCTAGCAACCCAGTGCTATCAGAAACTGCCAGAGAAACAATGAGTACATCCCCAGGATTAGTATTTGTTTCCCAGTGTGCCTAAGCACATAGATCTAAATAAATAAAATTACTGACAATAGTCAGTTGTAGTTTCTACCAGTGTAACAAAATTAGAAAATTCGCATACCAAGTTGACCCCTGCCTCTGGAGGATCTGTGGAGAAAGCTTGATGACTGTTTTATGACAATAATTGTATTTTTATAAGGGCATTCCATTCTCAACAAGGAATTAACAAGCCAAACAGCTTTAAGCCACTTACACATTACATGCTTCTTTCACCCATATTTGTTCTTAATTTGAGCACAGCCATACCAAAATTCTCTTTATACAGTATAAACATCAATATGTTTCACTTGATTCACACAAATATCAAACAAACCAAAAAAATCTTATTTGTGAATCATAGTAGAAGTAACAAAATGTCCAAATTGTCTGATTGTTAAAACACGTTCTAGACAGGATTTGTAGCATTTCTAAGGGAGAAAAACAATTCTTTTGTCTTTAAAATGCAATCAAAAAAAGGAATATTGTGTCTTTTGTCTCGTTGAAGTTAGCATTAAGACATTAAGGTTTTACTTTGGAACTGTAGCCACATTTATGCATGTTGCAGAAAAAAAGACAACAATAATTCAACCTGTCTGTGTACATTCGGATCACATGGCCCTAATTTGGATATTTACTGATTAACTTTAGAACCATATTCGACAAATATGCCACTTTAAGGGTAAAAACACAAGGATGGCGTAAAGGGGAGGAGGCCATGAGCAATTCCAAGGAGGAAGTCAACTCCAAGAGCCCCTGAGTGATAAACATGAGTTTATTAAAGTCAGTTTACAAGTGCATATGTTCCTTTACACCTTGAAACTTTGGTGCTGACTGTGAGTCAGTGCTGTATTCTCAGCTAGTATACAAATATCTTAGGTTGGTATCATGGTAGCATATTGATTATAAAAAACAGTGTGCTTGGGAGAAGCTTTTTTGTTTTTAACCCCTCTAACCTCCATTGATTTGGGCTCAAAAATGAGGGTAATTTTTTAAACAAGGATTTATACATTTTATTAACTTTAAATGGTTGGTATGGCAAATAGCCTACTTTATTATGTACTTTATTTAATGTAGTCCTTAATACACAGAAATATAGTATCGAAAGTCTTGTATGGATTGATATATGGTACAGTGTGTTGTATTTCTACAAGTCTAGAGCAAAGCCTCTACTTTTCTGTAAAGTTTGTGCAGTAAAGTAAATGTAATCTATATAGATTTTATGGGTGTTTTTAAAATGCATATGTGGCTAATTATCTTCTTCAGATGAGTGTAAATAGATCTGCCTGGTTTCCTTTCAGGGATGGGGTGTGGGGCTAAGGTGAACTTAGGTGAGGGGTTAAGTAGAGGGTGTGGGAGACTCACTAACCCGAATAAAGAAAGGGTCAAATTGGGTTAGACTTCCACTCTTTAGGTCACAAACAGATCCTCATATCACAGTTTGGCTACCGTGTCAAACTCTTGTCAGTCAGTGATTGGGCTTCAGGGTGGAGTTACAAGTTTTGTTTTGTTTTTTTAAGATGTGCAACATCCATTTTTGAAGATAAATGTGTATCATAGTATCAAAAACTGAAAAATATATATACAAATTGTTAGTTTTCCTATGAGATTCTCATTAGGCTGTGCAATTCAAGAAACTAAAATTTTTAAATCTTTATTATGTTTGTCTTCTTTAAATGTTAGCGATCAACCAAGAGAACAAAGGTAATATGGCTAATAAGCAAAGTTTATAGCCTCTATACATTTTAGTAAACAAGATGATGCTTGCCACAAATAGACTTACCGATGTGATTTTTAAAACTGTTATTAATGAAAGTGGACAAATGATTTTACAAAGCAACAAGGAGTCTCCTCAGCAGCACACGGTACTAAGCACAAACAGTCTGGTGTCACTCCACATTTGCATCAGACTGAGGTAGATGATTTAATTAAAGTTTGATGGCAGCATTGTGAATTAGAAGTGATTTGGGTGATTATAGAGTGTATTTTTATTTGTTTTTACTGTGGACTTATTCTGCTTTTTTAAGAATGCATCATTATTTACATAACAGTTTGCTAAGGTGTTAACTAAATTATTAAAACCAACCAAGAATTAAATATACACACTACCAGTCCACCATACAAAAGTTTGGACACACATTCTAATTCCATGGTCTTTCCTGATTTTTATGGCTGAAGCCATCAAATATCTGCAATAATCTCATTTGAACACTTGCTATTGAGATTTGTCTGCTACTTGAACTCTGTAAAGCCGTCATAATGTCTGTCGTTTTAATTTTATTACCTAATTCCATGCATTTTTTTTATATAGTTTTGAAATCTCCAGTAATTTTTCAAGAATGTCATAAAATCAAAACTTGTGGATTCTCAAATACTCGTGTATATACATTATAGTACAGGCTTTGTTATTCATTTTTGGATTGTCCCAGAAAAAATACCTTGTAATCTTAAAATGCCCCTTTCTACCTTTAACACTTTAATATAATTATTATTATATATTATAGGTGGCACGGTGGTGAAGTGGTTAGCACTGTCGCCTTGCAATTCCCGGCCAGGCTCGATTTCTGTCTCTGTGTGCATGGAGTTTGCATGTTGGTGGGTTTCCTCCGGGTACTCCACTTTCCTCCCACAGTCCAAAGACATGTAGGTTAGGTTAATTGGTGTTCTCACATTGCCCATAGTGTGTAAATGAGTGTGTGTACAGTATGTGTGTGTGCCCTGCGATGGATTGGCACCCTGTCCAGTGTACCCTGCTTCGTGCCCTAGGTCTCCTGGGATAGGCTCCAGGTCTCCGCGACCCTGAATACAGGATAAAGCGTTAATGACGATGAGTGAGTGAGTATATATTATATATATGCCTGATAGACGTCTCTGTGCTTCTCCGAGATCTGAAAAGCTGTCATTCTCTGCTCTTAAAGCCGCTGAAAGCTAAAAAATCATTAATAGCTAAATCTTACTTGAATAAAATAATAATTTATGGTGCTTACATTTTTTCATCAAATATGAGTGCCTATTACTTCTTGCATGTCTTTGTATTTTAAAACAACCAAATGAAATAAATAAAAAATAAATAAAACTGAATTTATATAGGTCCAGATCTGATTTTTAGGCTAGTTTCGTTTACACTCCGAAAAAAAAACGGCTAACTGAGAAGTCCAAAAGTCCAAGGGCAAAAGGGAGGAAAATGCAAAAAAAAAAAATATATACCCTTTGAGGCAACTTACTTAATATGCAGTTAGAGTCAAGCAGAGAGGGGAAAAAAACTGCCATCACCCTGTACGTCTCTCTGCTTTGGTTGAATTTATTACAACTGCATGACCTGGTGGGTCAGGAATGCTGGCCACATAAGTGCAAAGTGTTCATACGATCATTATTCTGTCTGCTGTAAAACAGCCAATTACTGTCAATCTGTCTCAATTTATTTATACCCCAGCATGAGACCAAACATGACATTATAGAATAGAGTAAGCATGTGAGGATATTTTACCCCCAACGAGAACAACGGAACTGGTGAGACTATTAGAGCAACTTACTCATGTTTCTTCTTAAACTTGTTGCCCACAGATAAAGACTACAGCATGTGAGTACAATGACAAGTCCTGTAACTTTGCCCAAAGAAATGGAAACAGAGAGTGTCTCAGTGTACATTTGAGAAAGTGAGAGTCAGGGAATGGGAAACAATAATTCAGCTTTGAGCCTTGAGCCTTTGAGCCTGATGGTGAACTTTGCTCCCTTCTCCCCAGGTGGCAAAAGCTGAGACCAGAGACACGACAGCTTCAGTGCTGACATGAAAAGGAAACAGGAGGAGGCGATAAACCATACGTTCTGTGTCTGACAGTAAATGGCCTTTATTTCAAAAGGTTGGACCTTTCAGGCAGTTTAACCTTCCAAATGTGACTTATATCACATCACTTTTGAAGTCTGGATTCTGATTAGTCAGTAGGTCTTGATTAATTTGCTACTGTACAACAGCTATGTCAGTAGTGCAGCTGCAAAAGACAGTTTTTAAATTATAAAACGGTCCTTATTCTAATACATAATGATTTCTATAGTAACAGTAATCTTTCACAGCGCATGCTGATAACATGTTAGTTTAAATCTAAAGTTCTATTAAACAAATTAAACCACACTTTTATTTAACAAAAATAATGCATGTTTATATATATATATATATATATATATATATATATATATACAGTGGCTTGCAAAAGTATTCGTCCCCCTTGAACTTTTCCACATTTTGTCACATTACAGCCACAAACATGA
>JAQQZT010000011.1:13959584-13978024 GCA_030068275.1 Clarias platycephalus | reverse complement strand
GTAGTTGCCATTCGGTATAGGTGTACTGGAGTATGAGATTATGGGATGAGTTACGTGTATGCCAGATTAAAAAGATGGGTCTTGAGTCTACTTTTGAACTGGGAAACCGTGTCTGCTCCCCAAACAATTCCAGGTTATGAAGAAAATGTTTATTAATTTGCTTGCTTAATCTCATTTCAGAGTCTCGTGGGTTTAGTGGTTTGTATTGCTTCTTCACCAGAAAAAAAGCAAGGCAGTCCGACTCGTATCCTACTAAAGCTGAATATCCTCCCTTTCATGAGCAACATGTAGTCCAACATTAATAAAATCAGTCATTTGTTGCTTAGCAACATGTCACCATGCCAGTATGCTGTTTCTTCCCTCTTAATGCTCCTGAGATGCTGCGTACTGCGGAGTGCTGTGTCTGTCTAAGTGGGGGTGGAAATGAGGAAATTACTGTTGCATATGGAGCAGTTTTCTGTAAGAAGCTGCTCTAGCAATCATTAAAAAAAAAACATATAAACTATTTTATATTTATTAATCTGAGGTTTTAATGTAATATGTTACAAATTTAACAGTTTTATTATATATCTCCACAAATACAATAACAAGCAATGTAAAACAACGAATTGTTTTGTTGCACTGTGAACTTTAATCAGTTGGACCTGATTATGTCTTAAAAATAATTAAATGTATGTGCTAACTTATATCTTTAAAGAAATATTTTGACAAAAAAAAGAAAAAGAAACACATTGTATGTTCAATAAGTATTCAGAAAAGTCACACACATTCTGATGAGGTTTTAGACACGGTGAAGCTTCTGATCATAAAACCATGAACAAATATTTTACCATATAGACGAAAACTGGAATTTTATGGACAGCACATTCTGAATTCTGTTATTCCTCTTATACACAGCAATGACATTTATTATTATTTAAAGTAGTATAACGTTTGGTTTTCTTTCTTCATAGTCACAATCAAAACCATTCTACAAAAAATAGATACAGTCTAATATCAGTATCAGTATCAGAGCTTTACTATGTAATATAAATTACAGTGTCTCATAAGTATTTGCCCCTATTAAATATTTCCAAATCTTGCAGCTTTATAACCTGATATTTGTTTTAGATGACCAGAAGCATAAATTACACTGTTAAACAATTAAATTAATAGATAAACAACTGTTAATTTTCTATCTCAAGGCCAAGCACAGTACTGAAACTTCAGTTACAGTACATATCTGTCTTCAGAAACTTCAGTGACAGTAGATATTTATCATTTACTAATGTGAACACAGGCTAATATATTCAGAAATTAGTCATTACTTTATAACACGATGAAACTGAAATTCCTATCGTCCAGAAGTTTATAGGCCAGAAAAGTTGTTTCACTTTTCAGTGACACTGTTTGCTCATGATATATCACCCCCGCTTTAAGTATATTGACTGATGAAATGGAAACAATATGCCTGCACAGCAGGGACTTACATTCTGAACCCAGAAGCCTCACACCGCTCTTGATTAAGCCACTAATGCCAGTGTCAGTGTCAGTGACAACAGGCTGCCTCCTGGCCCTAATTGATTTTCCAATCCTCCTCCACTCACTGCACTCATACCTACAGTGTGGGATAGGCTATTTTGAGGGCTGATATATTATTCATCTAAAAGTCAGTGGCAGAAATGCCACAAAAGAGGGAAATATGTAGCCGCGCTCGCTTCCAAGATGCCGTAATGAGCCGTGCCTGTGACTGAGTCGTGCTGTTGGCCCATTAAAAAGCAACCCCAGGTTTGCAGTCGTTAAAAAACAGCAGCTGCGTTTTCACAGGTCATGACTGATAGAGGACTTTCAGTTTCTCGGGTCCCCAATACAGGCTAAGCTAATTGTAGAAATGCTCATTAAATCAGATAAAGTAGCTCATAAATCAGACTGAAGGGTTGAACCGTGGTCAGTCAGAACTGTTTGGCGAGAGTAAATCTCCTCAGGTCTTTTTTATATTTAATGCCTTAGATCTCATTACATCTTTTTCCTGACTGAGTTCCAGCGGCTGTGATACCACGCGAGACCTGCCCTTGTGCACAGCTGGTTGTCCGTGGGCTTGGATAAAAGGGAAACGATATATTCTTAAATAATGTCATGAACGTGAGCATGCAACTCAAATTTCTTCATTCTTGTACGTTAGGGTTTTACAACCTTACTAGTAAACCTTAACATAATCTCAGCATTTATACATTCTGTAGGCTGTAATTCACATTACCTCATCTTACACCCCTCATAAAATCAACTGACCAAGTAATTAAATTATATTTATACTGGCATATGAAACCCATGTTACAAATCCTCAAAGTTTGTATCTTGAGTAGTTCCTCAAGAGCCTTTAGCAAAACTAAATGTGTGTTTTAAGCCCATTTAAAGGAATAGTTTGGCAAATCTGCTCCAAATGTAGACAAGCAGCCAAATAGTGTCTGAGATCTGCTGCTACTTTAGATTTGCATGATGATGTGAATAAAGGCTTCTTTCATCTTACCAATCATCTTTATTTGTTTACTAGTCTTAAATCAGCTTCAGGAAGGATTAATGCATAAGAAAATGAGCAATATAACTTTGAAAGAAATATTAAATAATGGGATCTCATTGGTTAAAGTATATACTGTAATAACACCAACAAAGGCTCAATGGTTCTCTAAGGTGGATTAATTGCAAACAGTACAAACAAACACTTGAACCAAAAGAAGAAAACAATAAAATCAAAATCACATGATAAAAATTAAAAAAAAAAAAAAAAAAAAAGCTAGCTATTCAGAAGCTAGAAAACACCAATTCACTTTGTCTTCCCCCACTCTACTCTCATCTATTGGTATCTTCCAGCTTCTGAGTGACTGAACACACCTGATCCAGGTAATCAGCTGTAAGCAGTACAGGGATAATTGGAAAACTTGCAGGGCTGCATCTCTCGGGAACCAGGGATGGCCACCCTTGCGAGGAAATAACTTGGAAAGGCCTTATCTTTAGATTGTTGGAGAAAACCAGACCACCCAGAGGAAACCCACCAAGCACTGGGAGGAAATGCAAACTTTACACAAAAAGACCTGAAGGCAGGACTCCGGAGGTTCAAGGCCACAGTGTTAACCAGTACACCACTGTGCCACCCTGAGTTAAATAAATTTAGTTCCTTAAGTAGAAGTACTTCCTTTAATGTATAGGTTGAAATTTGTTTCCAAACGTTGAGGAAAGGAATGATTATGCTAATAAAATTATGAAAGATAGTGAGAGATTAGTTAGTCAGGAGGCAGATTATAAGGGCTAGAATGATACAGTTAAAAAAAAAAATTGGTTTTCCAAGATGGCAACCCTTATAACATGCCGTAGACATAGAACACCATGGAGCATGCCGTTATAGGAAAATTTTTTTTTCCTAATTAAGTCAGTTAAAAAAATCAAGAAAATAAAAAGAGTTACTATTATCACTCCAAAGTGGATCATTTAAATTTTATTTCTCTTATATGACAGCAGTTTGCAGATTATACTTTTTTTTATTTATGAAAGAAGTTACTTTTTTGTTTTTCAACTATTTAAAAACAGATGCAAGACAAGCTACTTCGTGTTATCACTTATATTATAGCAGGTATAAACATCTCTTCCCCATCCTTTCTTTTTTTTCCTCTTTTGAAAGTAAAGTGACAAAAACATAAAAACAAAGTTTGTCAGATACTGAGTGTTACAAAGTGGCACTTTTCCTTACAGAACAAATCACAATACAGATTATTAATAGATAACAGGACGTGTGTCTTAAGCATACCAGCAAGTCAGTGTGATACAGTACCACAGTTTGTATTAGAGGTCAGTTTATGGTATTTAAACAGAACATTCCTCGCAAACTAACTGCACAGGGATGAATGGACACATTTCTTTTTTGTTCAAGCTGTACCTCTAAATCGTGAGGTGATCAGTGATGAATTGAGCTTATTGTTGAAAGTGAAATGCTGCCTTCATTTGCTCTCCCTTGACTCTTGTACATGAACCACTGCCCATCTGAAGGTCACGCTCTGTCAGAGCAGTGCTCTTGGAATAGCACGGAAACACATTAGATGCTTCATTTGGACCACATGTTTCAGGGAGGAAGCCAAACACTGATGGCCAAACAATTCTAAACTGATTCGTTGTATATGTGATGAGATTAATAACTCATTTACATTTCCTATGTGCATGCAACAAATAGTGTTGCCTCCATCACCGGGATTAACTGCAGGCTAATTGATATTTCACCAAGGAATAAATCTCAGGTTTACATTCTCTGTCCTCGAGACAATACTGTAATTGAATTTGAATAAAGGGTTTCTAGCTTGATGACTGACGATGTGAATGTATGAGTCGTCTATGTAATGTCAAACTTTGATGGTTCTTCATGAAAGTTAAATATTCGCACTCAATTCTTGAGGAGAATAAGAGCTTTGTGGGTGTGAGTGATCAGCTGAAAGTGAGAGTGATTGACTCTCAGTGAGCTGCAGCTTCTAAATGAGAGACAGCAGGGTCATTCCTCCTTTTCACACCTCCCGTCTTCTTGGCAGACAGCACATCCCTGAGACAATACAGTATGCAACTCTGACACACGCTGTTATTTGAGCACATGCCTAATTACAAGCTGACAAGACCAGAGCCAAGAGAAATACGTGTTTCAGAAATATGCATCTCCATGAGTTTGAATCGGCTTGTCCAGACGCCATATGGAAAAATCTACACCGAGGAAGCTACTTGAGCCATGTGTTTAAATGCAGCTCTTGATGTAGCCAGCTAAAATACCTCAGACAGAACTGTTTACACTCACACTGTTCTTTAATGGCTGTTTTAGTGCTTTTAGGGGCTCAGCTATTCTTGCAGTGACAATAAGGCTAAGGTAAATAGTAACTCTTTATAACTGCACAAAGAGGCTTACTGTACACACTAACTCATTTTCAGAAAGCAGTGTATCATGATCAGGTTCCCAGTTGATCCAGAGCACATATCCATGAGGGAAAACCAGTCCATCGCAGGGGACCATGCTTAAACACACTCAAATATTTACATACAGGGACAATTTAGAGTACCAATTCATCTAGTGACTTGTTTTTTTTGTTGTTTGTTTGTCTGGATAAACAAGCTCCAGTCCAGTATGTGAAGTTCCAGTCAAAATTTATGCCAGAGTTATGAAGTAATAACATTACTTTGAACAGTTAGGTCCAGTTGATCGATTTAGCTTATCACAACCCCACTCGGACTCACTCCATACTGGACAAACTTCAACCACTGAATTATAGGACGTCAACACTCCATTCATTCAATGCTAATTACCTGGACTAAAGGCAGTGATTTTAAAATGTTGCATTTTACAATTGTCGAGTCAGCATTTAAATTAGGAGAATGTATAACTAAATAAAAAATTGCCTTTATTGAATCTACAAATTAATGAGTAATTAATCTCAATCAGCTTTGCTAGGGAATGAAGAAAGAGGTTATTACTTGGCAAACGTTTGACCTTAAACCTGTAAAAACAATTTTTTTAGGGCATTGATTGAAAAAACAAAACAGGAATACACAAACCCAAAACCACAATCTGGTGTCTTAAAAAACTGTTGTATAAAAGCAATATGACATGTTTAGGGGGTTGCGAAAGGATATCCCCATGCCACATCCCTAATTATATTAGACCATATTATTTATTTTGGGTATGGATATGAATATGAAATTCAGGTGAATATAAGCTTAAATGGGAAAAAAGAAAAAAAGAAAAAGTTTTGTCTTTAAGCCCATGCATGTCTACTACAGATACACATTTAATTAAATGTATATGGTCTTGAAGTCAGCAATTTGTATACAAATTTATTAATGCAAATAGAATGGTTTTTTTTTTTTTTTTTTTTTTCATTGTGAAAAAAGAACATTAAATCTAAGCAAATGTGTTTAAACATTTAAAAATGTGTTTAAAACTTTCAGGCAACAATAACTAATTTTAAACAAGATATATTTGCTGCATTTTGCTATTAAATGAAAAGTAATCTGGCTTTCTTTGTAAAGAATTTTCACACAGTAACAAACTAAAATCCCTGCTAATGGCATAACGGTATTTGAAAAATTATATTGACTTACATAAAATATTTTTTTTCATAATTTTGAGTTTCGGTAACAGCATGAGATCTTAAGATTCACACAAAAATAATTTTGAAATATTGTATTTGAAGGTAACCTGTAAGTCCACAATATTGTTTATTTAATGTCCACGTTACCTCTCTTTAAGTGCATATTTGCAAATATAAGTAGAATACAAATTACAAAGTAGAATACATGCTCTCCACAGTAATCATCACCCAAAACTGATTTCTCCTCATAAACACATCTGAAGTAACATAATGAGCTCATAATTAATGACTGATTTTACAGAAAATAGAATGACCCAGGTTACATAATGATCTCAAAAGTGGAAACTCTGAAGTAAGTAAGCAGGCCACAATGATCAAAAATGTAACGTTATAATTGTAATAGGGTTGAGTTAAATATATCCCTAAGAAAATGCCAACATAATTCATGACCCTGAAAACATCCTACTTGTTAGGTTAGCAGGCATTAGTCATAAAGTGTAGAGAGAGGATGTTTGAATGTAAAGAGATGCTAGCATTATTATTATTATTATTATTATTATTATTAATAATAATAATAATAATAATAATAATAATAATAATAATAATAACAATAATAATAATAATAATAATAATAATAATAATAATATACTACCAGTCAGAGAGAAAAAACTAAATACTATATGTATTTTGCATGTTGGCTGCCAGTGTTTTTGTTAGGAACTCTAGCAGGCAACAGTATGCACATAGCCATGTAGTAGTCTGGTGTGCCATCACTGAATAATATGCAGCAACATTTTTTTACTGACCAACAAGGCCACAGGGCTGTCTTCTTGGTTTCTACTTATTCAAAACAGATGCTCAGCAAATTAACAAGTCTCAGATCAAACTTCACACAGATGAAGTTGTGTTTGTTAAAGTATGCATGAGTTTCATGTCTTGTGTAATTTTCCATTCAGTAAATTGCTCTTTCTTCAATGCTATTTTTTTATTTTTATTTTTTGCTACTGTCTCCCATGTCACAGAAATGCAATAAGTAAATGTAAAAAAATAAATAAATAATTCAATTTGGATGATGGTGTCACATAAAGTTTAAATGCATGTAATCAGGAATAACTCATAGCTTAGGTAGTAATATCTAGATAATAAATAAAATATATAAAAAATATTTTTAAAACAGGTTTTGTAGAATGTTGACAGCGTGGGCAAAATTGTGTAGACATGCATTGTCATGCATAATTACAACACACTTGGATAGCAGTGCTCTGCATTTAATCCGAAGTTTAGCCTTCAGTTCTTTAATAAGCATCTCACTGTAATAAGCACTGTTCATTGTTGACCCTTTTTCCTGAAAATGTCCGGAAAACTGTAAGCATCAACTGCAAGCTAATGGTTGACTTTTTAACTTTTTCTTTCGGTTGAGAACATTTCCTTTCTATACTTTGCCATTTACTCTGAGACTTGTAGTGTTGAATCCATGTCTCATCACTAGTTATGATTCTCTTTAAGAATCTTTCACCTTGCTAACCAAAGTGCAGATATATGTTATATATATTTTTTGACTGACCCTTATAGACCCTTATATTTCATAATTCCCATTTCAGTTATTTTATTTTAAAGTTTAATATTCAAACATGTTTCTTATATACTGTAGTTTGTAGAGGGCTAATTCAGAAACATCACATCCATACTGCCAGTTTATCCTAAATCATTTATCCCATTTTCAAATCCAAACTTTTTGTGTTAATTCAAGTTTCTTTTATAATACAAATGTAATGCTTTCTGCAGTTGTTTTTAAATTTGACATTTGAGTTAGTAGAAAACCTGTACTTGCTCAAGTCTATTTAATGTCACATTCATAACACTGATAAAGGTATTTTCAGGCTGTAAAGGATTATACAAATGTTAATGATTTATTTGATTTTAACTGAAGAGATTACAGTAAATGTTATTAAACATTATTGTATTAAACTTATTCATTGATACTAATCTTGTCTGCGCTCTGAAGTTTTCTGTTTACCAATATCAGCCTGAATGTCACGTCCATCACAATTCTAAACTTTACAAATAAGATTCAAAAGTGGCCTATTTTTTATTTGCTTAATAATAATAATAATAATAATAATAATAATAATAATAATAATAATAATAATAATAATAATAAATTCTTCCTCTTCTTCTTCTTCTTCTTATTAGAAATGCTGTTCATTCTATTTTTCAATTGTGACATGTCTCCTGTGACCATGCTCTTTTTTTTCTTCTTGGAATTTCTTTAAACACAGAGCATTTGTGATATGCTACTTCAAGTTTTTCTTGTAGTAACATCATCCCAAATTTTTAAGAGGTCTATTATTTTACTCTTCTTCACTGGCCATCTTTCCTTAGGCAAAAGCATGAGGAATGTTCAATTATATTGACACAAAAGTCACATGAATCTGACATGTAGCTGATGTACAGTAAGTTACCATCTGGACAGTCAAAAACGGAAAAGGTCAGATTCCATGTGATTTGTGCTTTTTGCACTGCTATTTAAAAACAAGTAATAAAAACTAAAATACTTGTAGATATGAGTCACTTATGAGCAAATTATTATTATTTTTTTATTATTATTATTATTTAGTTAACCTTGGCCATCTGGGTGGAACAAATGTCTGAACTGGTATCACACCAAACTTTTCAACTCACTCAAAGACAATAGAAAAAAGTTTTACAATAGATTTTTGGATCCCCTTGAAAAAAATAAATAAATAAACCCTCACACTGAGCTCTGCATGTCTGAAACCACATCCTTATTGCATTTGGCTGCTTGGTCAACACCAAACCATAAACCACGCTGGCTCAAGTCATCAGCTTTCCCATCCACACATAATTATACATGCATGCATTTATCTTGCCAGTGCAGACTTGGTACCTACTTTAAATCATCCTTGAAATTGGCAGCAATTATTTTTGGGATTAAATGTGTCAGGTTCTTGTAGACTGGCTTTTAATATTATAGCATGCAAAATAACAAGACAGGAAACTTTGACGTTGCAAACGACATGATATTCCTTAATACTTTAGAGAAAATGTCATCTTCTTCTTCAGGATTTTTTAGCGAACAGTCTTTTTCATTACTTTCCAGTAATGTTGTTTATGTGTTTTTTTAACCACAAAGAAGCTGCTGTACATGCTCTACAGTTATTCACGGTCATACTAGCCACATAAAAATTCTCGAAGAGTCTCTTTGACCCTAATGGAAATTGGAAAATACAGAAAATGAACAACTGAAATTCAAGGCCCTTTTCGAATTAACTAACAAGCGTATAAACCCACAAAAGTATCTCAGTGTCCAAGTGAGTTCAGAGAGATGTTTCTCAGAAGAAATCTGAGTACAAATTGTTCCAACTCACTACAAAACAACAGTCTGTCTTAAAGGAAGGATTCCATGTAAAATCATATTTTTCCACTTATTCAAGACATGGTTAGTGAATGACAGAGAAGTCTGGAAATATTCACTTCTAACCACATCCAGTTCTTCCCTGATGTCACACAGACATTCTGATGTGATGGTCATTGACCAAAGTTGTATAGAAATATGCAATGATTCAAGAATGAGATGATCCACAAACGAATCTGAGGATGATTTATGAAATGCTGATGAATTGACTCTTTGAGTCTCTTAAGACTTTTTGTTTTAAGTGAAAGAAAAAATATTTCTGTGCCTGAGAATTGAAAGTAGGTATTGCTTTTTGCCATTAATTACACACATGTCGGCAGTAATGTAAAAGAATTTAATAATTAATCCGAGCTGCATAGCAAAGCACAACTATGAAGATTGGATGCAAGTCAAGGCATGTGTTTGATTCATCCATGTGTTACTGAACCAACATGGTGAATAGTTTATGTATTTTGGAGATTACAGTTACTAGGATAATTTTAAACAAAATCCCTTTTAGATACTATGTTATTTATGGTTAAGGGCAGATATAATCTATTTATTTTTGCAGATATATTTCACAAACACTGTATATATTATATAATACAATTCATTAAACTGTTTAAACATTAGATAGACACATTATAAAAAGTGGCTATAAACACATATTTACCATAATGTACCATAATACACCGCTGGGCCAAAAAAGTCAACACCTTCATTCCACAAAGCAAATATTTAAGAGCATTCCCTTAGATAATTACTGAAGTGATTAATATGGTTCAGTTGGCAACAAATTATATATCAATTCAATTCAATTACATTTTATTTATACAGTATAGCGCTTTTAACAATGGTCATTGTATCAAAGCAGCTTCACAAAAATGAAAGAAATTTTAAAAAAGAAAATCCCTAACTGATTCTCCCTGGTTTCCTTTGGGTACTCCGGTTTCCTCCCACAGTCCAAAGACTCTCCCTGTTGTGGGGGGAAATATGTTACTCTCTTTCATAAGTGTCAAATTGAGTTACATCAATAAAACCAAAGAACTAAGTAGTTTGCTGAAACTCTTGTGAAGAGAACTCAAGGGCTAAACAGCTGCGCAACCTTAAGAAAATCACTTATCAGAGAGAATAATTAGAAAAAAGCTTCAGTTTGTTGAAGAGACTTTTTTTTTTTGGCCTGGCGGTGTAAATCCTACATGGTATAAATAAAATACTATATAATCTAGGATATAACTGTGTTTACATGGACACTAATATTCCACTAATAATTGGAATAACAGCCGAATTGGAAATAAAATTCTGATAGAAATAAGATAAAAAGGTGTAAACCATTGATAAGTGTGGAAACACTTGATCTTGTCTAAATAATTATATTCTTTTGGTTCATGTTTTTCCTATGTCAGGTTAACAATAGGTGATGTAACAAGTATCCAGGAGGGATATTTAACTTGCATACCTGATAGGTAAGCTCCGTGAACTGATCATAATGCCAAAGGCAGGATTTATCAGAAAAGATGGAAAGCCTTACTTAACCTCTAAGTGGGAGAAAATACTTCTTCTCCTTCTTGCGTTATATTTACTTCTGATTTGGGCAGCAGGCCGAACCAGTTTGCACATGTCAGACTTTGAGTAGTGAACACTTTTAGCAGATCAGTGCCAGTACAGATAGGTAATTTGCAATATGTAATCAGAATGATTTCAATCAAATTGAATAAAAATGGTCCATGTGAATAAAGCTACAGAGTTTATAGTTAACAGGAAACAAGTCATAGCAGTTTAGCAGTGCTAGGATTTGGCCCCATGATTGGCTTGCAAGGAGTCAAGGCAGGCTTTTAGTCTGATGGAATTATGGTGGTGGCGGTGGTTAAATCAATGCACGGTAGTTTCATAAGCAAATGTGCTAAATTTTATGGTATATTAAACTGAGTAAGATATATATTTACATTAGTTTACTATAAAAATGTAGTAAAGTAATTTATCAGTAAATAAATGCAAAATTTTAAAGCCCCCCCCCCCAAAAAAAAAAAAACAGTGAGCAATTTGATAGTTAATTTATTGATTATATGAATCAATGATCTGGTTCACTGGAAACCAATGGAATTCACTGAGTGGAAACAATCCCCTGCTCACTTGTGCTTTATTTACATGCTACATGCATACAGCATGCCTAATTTACCAATTTACAATTTACATAAAAACATTTATTCAGATGTTGCAGCACTGAGGTAATAAAAAGAAAGCAGCAGGCAACAGTATGAAATGAATTAGAGGTGGTTCTCAGAGAAAATGTTATGCTAACAGGCTGTTGAATTCAAGGCACAAAGAAAATGTATGTTTTATAACAACAGCTTTGATAGTGCAGTTGAATACAACAGGTTTCTATTAATGGACTCATTCTAATATTATAGTTCTAGTTTCATTTTCAGATGCTATGTGTTCAGGGTCATTTTCAAGTCTTCCTTTAACTGCTTAGAAGAAGTCAATGAACACAAGGTTTGAGAGGCAGATAATTTATTACACTCTTGAATTTTTTGTCCTAATGACAATACTTGACCTGACTAAGGAGGCCTAATAAGTCAATTATGGCCTAATGAGAAAATTAAATTCGGAGACTTTACATCTGGAAAGGTGTCTCCAAATATTTGAATAGTACTTTTGACAGTCTCCTGAAGTATCTTTATGAAACATATTTTCAAACAATAGAAAAAACAGAAACTTTTTAATTGTTTGCTCTTAAGGTAATGTTTTTTTGTTTTGTTTTGTTTTTACTTATAAAAAATGACAAAGTAAATTATTTGTGCAAGGGTGTAAAAACTACATCGCAATTAATATGGAATACATTTTATGTTTAGCTTTTATTCATCACATACAGCAGACATTACTGCACAGTGAAATTTTTTATTCTTCACATATCCCAGAGTCTTGTTAGTAGGCTGGGGTGAGAGCTCAAGCTCAGTCTTTATACTGCGCCCCTGGAGCAGACAGGGTTAAGGGCCTTGCTCAAGGACCCAACAGCGGCAATCAGACTGGGGCTTGAACCGCCGACCCTCCGATCCATAACTCAGAGCCTTAACATACTGAGCCACCACTGCCCACACACCAATGAGCCATAATATTATGACCAATGACAGGTGAAGTAAATAATATTGATTATCTCATTACAGTGGCTCTTGTCAAGGGGTAATATATATTTAGCACTGTCGACTTGCACCTCCAAGGTCTGGGTCCAATTCCTGCCTCGGGGTCTGTGTGCATGGAGTTTGCATGTTTTCCCATTGCTTGGTGGGTTTCCTCCACAGTCCAAAGACATGGCTGATTGCCGTTTCCAAAATACCCGTAGTGTGGATGCAAGTATGAACGTTGACCGGTGGTCCTACCATGGTCGTAAAATGGGAATAAATGGTAAGCACCACTGGCCTCCATGGTCCCTAGTGGAATCCAGAGGTTCCTACTGTAGTTGGATGAATGGAAATATATTTGGCGGAGAGCAGGAAAAAGGTGCAAGTGTAAATATCTGAGTAACACTGACATGGGCCAGGTTGAGAGAGCTAGATGAATGGGTCAGAGCATCTCCAAAACAGCAGGTCTTGTGAGGTGTTCCTGGTATGGAGTGCTTAGTACTTACTAAAATGACTAAGGACAACTGGTGAGCTACTGACAGGATCATGGGCACCTAAGGCTCAATAAGAATGAAAGCCTTGTACAATGTCTGGTAAAATTCCACAAGAGATACAGTATATTGTAGCAGAAATTGCTAAAATATTTTTTAATGCTGCTATGATAGAAAGGTGTCAGAACACACATGCATTATTTGTTGCGTATGGGCTGCGTGGGTGCACCCCAGTCAGGGTGCATCAAAATTGGTCCATGAAGCAATAAAAGAAGGTTAGCTGGCCTTATAAATCATGTTCCTTTTTTCATCACGTGGATGGTGCTTGTGTTGCTTACCTGGGGAAGAGATGGCATCAGGATGCATGATGGGAAGAAGACAAGCCTACTGAGGCAGTGTGAAAGTCTGGGCAATGTTCTACTGGGATATCTTAAGTCCTGACATTTATCTGCACTTTGATACGTAAAATCTATCTAATCATTATAGCAGACCAAGTACACCTTTTCATGGCAACAGTATTCCCTAATGCCAGTGATCTCTTTCAGTAGGATAATGTGCTCTGCCTTACTACTAAAATTCTTCAGTAATGGTTTGACAAGAATTAAAGACCTTGAAATTCCCAAGCTCTCAAGCCAATCAAAAATCTGTGAGATGTGCTGGACATCTTGGTGTCAGAAACAAGTGCACACATTGTGGAGTCCATGCCTTGATAAGTCGGAGCTATATTGATGGCACAAGGGTAGCAACACAATATTAGTCTGGTGGTTTAATTGTTTTGGCTGATCAGTGTATAATTATGGATTTATAGAAACGATTTTAGGTGACATACTGTAGGCTTCCATTATTGACAATAAAGTTACAATAGCCTTGTAACTCCAGTGCAAAAATTAAATCAGACAAAAAAAATCTGACAGAGAGCATGTCTCAGCTTATCAATTGTACTCATGGTAAGTGCTGAAAATGTGTGAGTTTGTATGGCAAAGTATAATAAAAAATAGCACTTGTGCCTCGCACAATGGAGTCAGCCAGAAGTACTCAGCTGGTAAAGACTTTAAAAAGCTTCATAAAAAAGCTGTTATAGCACTAATTAAATACTGCCATGACATTTGCAGTTGATAAAGTGGTATATTTAATGTGATCATTATTCCATGTGGGACTAAAATATCACTATCAACGACTCAAAAGAGTTTGAGGTGTATATATACAGCATCTTTCAGTACAAAATTAAAAGAGAACTTCTGCCCTGAAAACACACAGATGCTGTCTTTTCTTTATGTGAATAATGCACTGTTCTGTCCGCATGGTTATTGCAAGGTGTAATCTGTGCTTAGTGCTGTAATTGAGCTGTCCTGTCTGTGAACTGTGGCCTAGCGGGATGTGAGTGTGATCAGCCAGGTGCTCCTGAGAGATTGTGTCCGACTGGGCCACATGCCAAACAGCCACAGAGCTGTTTCCTCTAGCTTCCCCATCCCCAGTTTCTCTCGTCATTGACAGATGAATGTTTTTACAGTTAATACATTGTTTGTGTTTTCAGTAAAAAAAAAAAAAAATCCTGCCCGTTGAAGGAATAGTAAAGATACAGAATGTCTCAAGAGTTTCCTCACAGAAAGAAAAAGTCTGGGCAAAAAATAGTATGGACTCATCCTCATAGTCTTAATGTTTTACTTTTTTTTTTTTTTTTTTTTTTTAGAATTGCACTGGATTTACATAACTAATAAAGTGAAAGCTTACAGGTACAGCCAACTGTACTCATCATGTGTTGAACATAAATATTAAATATTAAGTAATAAATAAATTGACTTTTTGATCATTTCTGACAGTCACATGGGTCACATATTGTGTGTGAAGATGAGGGGAAAAAGAGATTTTTAAAAACATACTTATATATGCTTTTTTCTTTTTTAAATTTCTTTTTCTTGCTTTTCACTTTTTAAAATTTCCTCTTCTCAGATTTGGCTTTTAATTTACATTTCCATTTAGGCATTTAGAAAATTATTTTATTCAGAGCGACTTACAAAATTGCTTTGAAGTTTCCATCTTTGGATAATCATGAAGTTCTCAATGCTCCGGAGAAAATATAAAGGTGATAAGACCCTCCTCTGGCTCATGGCTCGGATCTGCCCAGGAGTTTCCAGTTTATCTTTTTCTGAGTGAAGAAGCAGCGACTATTGTTTATTTATGGTGGTAAAGTTCTGACAGCTGTCTTGAAACTTGTATATATGTATTAAACACTGCACAGCAGATGAGGGGCAATTCCAAGCCGGTTTTGTATGGGGGTGTGTGAGGTGATGGGGGGAGTGAATTTTAAAGCTGTATGTGTTATTATTTTAAAAGTTACTGTTTGTTAAGCTTGTTTGTTGAGTTTAGGCACACAGTAATGTTCATGAGTTTCATGGGCTTTTAGTAACAAATCCATTGCATGTGCAAAGAAGGGTGCATTTTATGGGATAAAGGGAGTACTTTTTCCTAGCTGTTCTGATTAGCTAGGAAAATGCATGTGTGCAAAAAGTTATTCCAGGGCATGCAAAACTACAAACACTAAAAGGGCATGTTTGAAGAAGGAGTGACACAGAAAATCAAGCAGCCAGAATGCAGGACCTGAGTTGTACTTCAGCTGGAACATTAACAGACACATTTAGGAGAAATATAACACTTACTTTAACTTGTAAAAAAAAATGTATACAGTTTTAAGGTTTACCTCATTAGTTAACATAAACTATTAATAAAACATAATTAATGCAAAAAATTATCGAATAAAACATGCTTTGTTTTTTACATAGTAAAATAATCAATAGGGTGGTGTGATGAAATGAAGGTACTACTGTATACCACCTCGAACTGGATTATATATTAGCTTTATATGAATAATTGTGAAAAATTAAAGTACAATACATCATAGATTTTTTAATAGTTTGTGTTTAAATTGTTTGTGATGGAACATCTTTTCAATTGTTATTTACTGTTATAACTGATATTATAATAACTAGAAACAGTCAGTCTCTCTCTCTCTCACACACACACACACACACACACACACACACACACACACACAGGACATTAAAACCCAAGTGCCACAGATCTGTGTCGGCAACACAGCATAGGTCAATGGCAATTCAAAAATATATACATATGCGCGTACATACTGTATGTTAACAGGGAGGCTTCAGACTGTATTTGGGTCTTTGGATATGTCAGGCAGAATGAAGTTATTATTACTTTTATAACATGAAAATTTTACCACTCCCGTAATATCGGATTGATGTAGCAAAAACTCTTAAAATTAGCATTTTATTATTATTTCTTTGGTCATAGAAACAACCAGAACAACAAGTGATCATGTGTATCTACTGTATGCTATTTCGTTGCCTATGTGCCTATGTGTATTTTTTTGCTTAGTCATGTTTGTATAGTTGGTTAAAATGGAATACAATTCAGTTCATCATATCGCCTAGGTTGTGCTGAAAAAAAAGGATATCACATTCTATACTGCACAATCCTGAGCCCTATATATGTGTATTAAAAAACGGCAAAACAAAAAAATGGCTAAAATGCTCTGGGTTTTAAGAGCTACACATGTCCTAGGTAACCTCTAATGTCCCTGGTTTGATCCTGAGCTCAGGTTACTGTTCACTCACTTCAGTTGTCTCTCGATTCACTACATTTTGCAAAAAAGGCATGCAATTAGAGGCAGATTAGCTACATTACACTGTCTCTCATTGGGAATGTGCTCATGTAGGGTGTCCTGCAGTGAACTGGCATGCCAGTTGATTTCTTCATATTTATTTTCTTTTTTTGCTTTGCTTTGTTTCTTTTGTTATAACATGGTTAACTGGATGGCTAACTGAGCACAAGTCTCATTATTTCAAAAAATCGATTTCAAAAAAATGCATGACTGTTAATTGTTTCAGTAAATTCCGAAAGACCTTATAAATATACTTTTATATACATGAATATCAATTTTGCTACATTTTGCTCTTGTTTGTACATATGGGTCAATGTCTCATTTATCCATTTAAGGTGAACACATTCATGGTGTGTACAATTTGTTCTCTGGCCGTGGAAATATCAGGCAGCCTCAGGCTTTCCCTGGTTGAAAAGAGAAATGATTCCTCTCTGCTGGAGTATTTTTAGATCGCTGAATAGAGTTGCAGATGGGCCGCATAAAAACTGAATAGTGTTCCATTTCTGAAACAAGTCCTGAATTTGGCCTTTTGAGGCATTTGGCAGGCTTTTTTTAGCAGCAGCTGAGAAACATCATACTCCCCATGCTTACAATATGATCACGTTTTTCACCAGGTCGAAGGACTGTAGGTTATGAAAAAAAGAGAAAAATTACAAGCTATCATCTGCTAAATAAATTGACTGCTTTTAATTCTCATTTTCTCCATCCATTTTCAGCTCAGGTTGCCTTGTGACCAAGCTATGAAAGCTTTAAGATTTTTACTATAAGGACATCAATATGAACAATTTCAAAGTTATAACCGAATTTATTTCAATGACACATCAGGGTTAATTTAGATACTACATTGGATGTATGGATGATGGATAAATCCAGATAAATTTTGAGTATTTGAAGTACCTGTCCATTTTAAATTTTCAAAAGCTTTTTCTGCCATAAAGTTTGCTTCTACAGGCAATTTGGGAATGCCGATTAGCCTAATCTGCATGCCTTATGACTATGTGAGAAACTGGAGTACGCAGAGGAAACCCACCAAGCATGGGGAGATCATTCAAACTTCATGTACACAGACCTGGGGTGGGAATTGAATGATCAAGACTAGAGATGCAAGGTGACAGTGCTAACCAATACGCCTCTGTGCTGCCTTATGTAGGTCTTCATTTATACAAATCTTACTCATATTACCTATTACAAATAATAGCTAAATACTTATTTTGTTAGTGGAATTCATTGTTAACTTAGCTGTAATCACCAAGGATTTACAGCCGGATTATTATTGAGTTACTACCAATTGAAAATAGCTAATTAGTAATAATAATTACTGACTAATTGCTGATCAAGTTAACATTAATCTCTAACAGCTAAAGCTCCACTTGCTTGGCATTCTCAAATTGTGTGTGTATCCTGCAATGGATTGGAACCCTGTCCTGAGTTGTGCACAAAGTAACAGGATAAGCGGTATAGATGATAAATGAATGATTGAACAATACACCTCAACCTATACCAGCTTTTTTTCCAGACAAATCTGGAGTCAGTTCTTGCTGTGAGATGTTACCCCACTCTTCCACCAAGGCGCCTGCAAGTTGTTGTGGCCATCCTGTACCTGTCACGCAGGTGTGATATTCGGATGTACCCATCCTG
>JAQQZT010000011.1:13923308-13949988 GCA_030068275.1 Clarias platycephalus | reverse complement strand
ACACACACACACACACACACACACACACACACACACACACACACACACACACACACACACACACACACACTTAACAAGCACTTCCATTATACAAAAATGAAGTGACAGGGGCTTCCAGTTACAGTCAACACTGAACAAATGTTTGCACCTGTTGAGTTATATGACAATTGGATTTAGCAGATTTGCAGATACGAGTACTTTCCAGATGTTTTGCAACTGCATTGCTTCTCCTAGAGCCTTTGCAGAAGATCAGTTCAGGATTGGATGTTTACTCAAGTGGTCCAGACTTACTATACGTTCCCTACTCTCCTAACTGCATGGATTTCCTTCTAGCTCAACTCAACCTGTTTCCGAAGAAACCACTGTGCAGCATATTTCTGCATTTTCCTGCTCAAACACACCCTCTTTCTTAGCCCCTGAGTTGAAGTGAGTGTGTTAGAGCAAGGAAAACAATAAATTGTACCTTCAAACCATCATGACCATGTTAACCAAGATCGCCGATCACTCAATCACTCTGCAGGATATGCTCTTATATTAATAATCATATTCTTTGTCCTTTGTTCTACAAGATTCATATCTGACTGCATGAAAGTACAAACACCTGCTTGTGTTCCTTTTTTTTTTGTTAAACTGAGTTCCAGCACAACACTAAAAATCATGCACCGGAAAATCATTAGCGTCACATATAAAAGAAATGAACATGAACACTGCAATTTAATCTCTCTTTTTTTGTATGTTAATGTCTCTCTCGTATTATCACTGTATATCATATATCACAAACCTACGGATACACAGTATCCATAAAATCAGGATCCATATGCTCCTATGTTAAAAAAAAAATCATAGTTTTGTTACAGAAGCACACTGCATAAATCTTCAATCAACAAATCCCTTAATGAACCGAAAAAATTAAGTTACATTTCTTTTTCCTTTAAAAGATCAAGTTTTAGGTTTTTTCTTTTGTTACTCTATCTTAACATAAAATTAAACATAAGGACGCCTTGCTAAAAACAGGTGCTCTATTGAAGCTGAAATGACTGTGATTAATTAATAACATGATTTAATGACTGGCAATTTCTCTGTAAAAAGTTGAATCAAGATTCCAGTCCACTGGCTCTGACTTTTTGTATAAACTGTAAATTACAAATGCACCTGGAGCTTAAAACAAGGAGAAAATTATTAGCATTAAGATGTATCTACTTTTTTTTTTTTCAACTCGATTAGCCTAATAGCTTTAAAATCATAAAGTGAAAACGCAAGTGTGCCTTGGATGATTTGCAGAAAGGTTTAAATTGGATACTTTAATGTTTTCTGTTTATACTGTTTTTCCTATACAATTAACAAATGCACTGTTTCCACCATGATTGGGTTTAAAGCTAGATGACTCTTTTGTCACTTGCACTATAACTGTTTTGCTAGTAATCATTACTAGCACACATACTGATGCAAATTATTTACTGTTTCATTCAATCTGTAAAGCCCATTCCTATTGATTACAGCAAAGCATTCTCTCCCCCTCCCCCTGCTTGTCTGAGTTCATGTCAGTAATGCTAGCCTACCACTAAACTGGACACCAGTATGGTCTGACACACCAGTCGATTTTTAATTCCAGAAATGACCCACATGAGGCCGCAGTATGTGGCCCACATTCCTGTCCCCTGGACAACATCAAACAGTCTATTAAATCACGTCAGGCCTGCAGCTGCCACCGGGGACGGCTTCGGCGCACTGCTCTGTCAGCATCACCTCACCGTGCCGTATCATGTTTACATCTTAAGAAGCTGAAAGCGGAACTTAGAGGTGTTCAACAAAATATTTATATCCTTAAGATAAAATTGATATATTTCCCTGATGCTTTCAACTGTGCGCTTCTGGGCATTGTGTTACTTTTTTTTTTTTTTCCCTTTACAAAAGGCCTTTAATATTGAAATGTTCATGATACTGTACTTCCATTACAGGCTTTAGGATGGCAATCATTTTTTAATAAATGATGAATTATTCAATAAGTAAATGTGGCACTGGCCTTAAAAATGGACTCAGTATAAACTAGTTGAAAGAGATGTCAATGTCTTAGCTTGTCCTTACGTCTAACTCATTTTTGGTTACAATTCCAAGATTTTGTTTTTATGTACCTCATTACCTTGTGCTCACACTAGCAAGCTGAAAAAAGACACAAGCAAACTTTATTTTTTGTGCAAGTTGACAAAATAAAGCTGTGATCCCAGAGATTGAAAGAAACTAAATTCAAATTATGTAAATCAGCGACAAATTGAATCCTGTCTTGGAAACGATGCTCTACAACTTTTCCTGTACAAACAGCTCAGTACATTATTGCCGTAATGCCATTATTACTAGCTAAGACACATCATACGACACTAAGAAATTTCATATGTGCTGAGTGATATGTGACTTAGCTATGGTTTAAAACATGACTTAAGAATGGCAAATGTTCAAAAATAACGCACTGTATACTGAATATGGTGTTATCGCATATGTACTGCAAGTGATTTCTTTCAGTGAAGTTCTTGGGTCAGTTATATAACAGGGTCGACCAAAGTTTCATCTATCGCTTTACACTGACAACTTCACTTCCTTCCTCTTCAACAGCACTGGACAAAAATGTACTACAGTTTAAACAACATGTGCATTTAGACCATAGTGCTGTTAAATTTGTAGACTGGTCAGAGGTGGTGATTTACTCTTCTATACAGCAGACAGTTCAATACACTGACAGTAGTCACACATTTATTTGAATGCACTTGTTCTAAAAATGTTATTCTTTCTACTGTAACAGGTTATTCACAGGAACTTGCAGGCCACATAATCAGACTAAAAAAAGCAATAAAAAAAAGTGTAATCGCTGATGTGGTGACGTTTTCTGTAAGGGATGTTTATTTAGCATTTATGGAATGGAGTCTCCAATCATTTGTAGGAGTCAAATATGAAGCTGTATCTTGACCTTTTTTTGACACAGGAAAGTCTTTATGCTCTGTGGTTTCTTAGTAACATGACAAGCTGCATTTTTTTTGTAAATTATATCAACTTCAAGAGAGATAAAAAGGAGAGGCTGTAGAGAGAAAGACTGCTGTAACTTAAGTGATAACTGGAAATAATTTTGCAGCTGTTCCACAAGAATAAATGGATAACAGTAAAACGTGTTTTGCTGTAATGTAGTGTAGTTGGAAAATCACTATGGTGTAAGATGATTAAAACACATGCTGTTACAGGAAAATGATCAAATCTGGGCTATAAGAAGTAAATTCTTTGTGTTGGGCCGCATCACTCCACCCCTTTCATTGATTATTTTCTTATAACATAATGCACCCAAGTGTTTTATTCCCTTGTTTCTTTAAAAAAAAAAAAAAGCTGGACAGACCGTGCCCACATTCACACCACAGGCTTGTGGATTGTTAGTGTGAATCCAGAATGAATCCGCACTAATAGGTGCAGTGGCAGGGTGTGAAATAATGAGTAATAAATATGGGAAAATGCTTTTTTTGTTAAACAAACAAATATATTCACTTACAGAATTGATCAGCGAGGCTGCAAACTCTATAACAAAATACCACTGTTGCTACTACACTTGAGCACTTATTCACTTCAAGAATACAGTTTGTATTCTGCTTTTTAAACTGTACACAATGTACAAAACAGATGAGTGCTTATTTCTTTTTTTATATAAGAAAACTCCTTAAAAACAACAACAAAGTCCTCAGGTAAAGACTCGATATAAGGTACACTCTGAAACCAGTTTACCGTCAGTCCTGTACACAGTTGTGTTTAAAATGTTCCCATGGTTCCAGATATCTGACACCTGGCTCATGCTGATGGGAGTCTGTTATTCCTTTTACAGAAAAAAAGTCCAAAGAAAAAAAAGAACGTATATGTTTTTTCCACCTTCCATTTAAAGGTAAGCCATTGCTTGATGAAAGAAAGTTTGTATGCATATACATTTATCTGGCTAGTGTACCGATATCCACCAAAATCCATCCTGTAATGCATCCCGGATGAGAAGATCCCTCTCTTATCGACTGAGTTCTGGCGTCTTCTCATTAGAGGAACAGTGGAGATAATGAGGACCTCAGATGTCTACTTTTTTTTTTTTTAGAAAAAAAAAAGTGCTCTTTTAAGAGTCCTCCTCTGCATTGAGATTATGACATGTTACTGTACCCTCACACACACGGAGGCTGCTATAATGATTTTTGAGAGATGAGGATGATCAGGGCTGAGGCTAGCGGGAGACCAGCCATATGTACACGTCCAGCAGAATTGACATCTCCTCGGGATGGCTCGGCTGATTCATGGCTTGTGTCGTCTAAAAAAGAGATGGAATTTTTTTAAATGAATGTTTTGGAAAACATCAAAAAAACATCAAAAAGAAAAGTACTGTAACTGAACAGACGAACCTCTGGGCTCTATTGAGTTACTGTCATTGACGTCGAAGACCCGGTCATGAACGCTGACGGTTTTCACGCAGTTGTCTGTTAGAGGAACATTAAACAGGCTTCTGTTAGGACAGGCATCATGATATCGTTGTGTTATCACTCTTATCCCAATCTCGACAAACTCTGCACAGATGAAACGGTGATAAATGAACTCCACCAGGAGCTGGTAAAACTTACTCGCAGGTCTGACGAAAACTTTCAGCTTCAGACAGGTCTTTCTTCCATTCTCAGCGACTGTAGAGGCTGTGGAAACAATTAAGATGTTTACTACTAGACTCGAAAAATCCATGCCATATGTGAGTACAAGTGAGAGCACTGCTGTTCACCGTAAAATATTAATCCCAATAAAAACCAATCTAAACAGCTAACGTTTGCTAGTTTTTACTCCGTTCTATGTTTGGGATGATGTGTCGGGGTGCTCGTCTGTTGTTTGTTTAATGACAATTTATGTTGACGATTTATGTGGGCACACCTATAAGAAATGTCCACTTCCATGCTATTAAGCCCAGATTTTCATGTCATGGTTTTGAGTGCTTCCTGAAGAAGCAGGACAAGGTATAAACTCTATACCGCTTTTCCTTAACAGGGTTGCGTTATGCCTGAAGCCTATACCAGGGGACTTGAGACACCAGATGCCATACATGTTAGATGGGGTGCAAGTCCATTGCAGGGCATGAGCACACACTGATTCACACTCACACTATGGGCAATTTTTAAATCTGGATGAAAAGAAACTGGAGCATCCAGAGTAAACCCACCAAGCACGTGGAGAACATGCAAGCTCCTTCAGACCTGAGGCAAGACTCAAACCTTGAAGTGCGAGGCCTCAGTGCTAACCACTTTGCCATATTTGTTTTGCTGTTGAGTTAAAATATTAATAGCCTTTTTTTTTGATGGTTCTAAAGCATAGTTTTTTACACCCTTACAGCATGCTGTACCATTTCTTTCACACGTAACACTTGTTTAGTCACACGACTCCACCCTACACAGTCTATGACATGGAACTGACATGGAGGAGAACTCTCCCATTTGCATAAGCCTTATCAGTGACCTATGAGAGTAAAAAACAAACAAACAAAAACATTCATGCATTCATCTTCTATACTGCTTATCCTACTGTATATCCGACACCCTGGACACGTGGCTAATCCAACATATTTACACACACACACTTACACACTGACTCAGACACATTACGGGCAATTTGGGAATGGAAATTAGGCTAATTTGCATGCCTTTGGATTGTGGGAGGAAAGCAAAGAACATACAAACTCCACCCACACAGACCCACAGCAGAAATCTAACCTTCGGTGAGGCCACAGTGCTTAAACAAACAAAAGAAAAATCCACAAAACGAAATAATTGTTTATTAATCATAATCGAGAAAAAACGTTCACTTAATATTGGTATTGATTTGAGGACACAGAATCAGAGATCTTGTAAGAATCAGCCAGAATTACTGCACATGTCTTACAGAAACATTATACAGTATACAGTGAGGTCTACGAATGAGCTACTGGCTGCTATAGTTTCGGATTTTCTCTAACTGTCTGTCAGACATTTTGGTGAATAGAAGTCAATCATCTGAGGACAATAAAGACCTTAGTTTAAAAAAATGTCAGAATGGCTGCCCGTAGTGGTGCAACAGAAATGTATTTGCTTTGTCGCCTGGAGAGCGCGAGTACAAATGCCAAAGCTATCTATGGAGGGAGTCGAAGAGAGCAAAATTGTTCATTCTGTCTGGGTGGGAGGGATGGCATGATAAGGGCTGAAGTGCTTATTGAAAGAATGAATGAATGAGGTCTTAAGCACCAGGGTAGGATCTTAAGTTAGTTATAAATGCACATTATAATTACTTTTCTAAGTAGACGCCAGGAGACACAGGAAACAAAACAACAAGGAGAAATAAAAGTTTTGAGCTTTCAACTTCCTTAGAGTAAAAAAAAAAATGCATTATCAAAACTATACTGTCCCCAGCTAGGAGCCCTTTTTCTGAGCTGATAATGTGCTGTGATGTATCATAAATGGCAAAGTGATAGAATACAAACCACTTGGAACTGCACTTTGATACTTGAAAACTCTTTGTCTCCTCTGAGCCATTACCTGCCAAAGCAGAGCTGCTGATGTCACAAGCTCTGTACATGTTCCAGGTCTCATTTAAATGCCTGTGTGAACACACGGGCCTCAGAGGGGAATGCAATCAGCATTCATTTCATTTCCTAGCCATATATATATATATATATATATATATATGGACAGTACTATATCAACTATGCCCTGTCAGCTACAGGCCCTGTTTCTCAATTTGTCCTTTCCATAAAAGAGAGCCTGTTAGTGCTTAAAAAGAAGCAGGGAGACAGACTCCTTCATAGTCCACCCTCTCTTTGTGCAGCAGGTAATGCAATCGCCTGCTGTCAGGAGTTAATGCAAATGAGGGGCAAAAACCATGGGGATGGAGAGAAAGCGATCCTGTTTCTCTTAGAGATCACACATGAAGTAAAGGTGACTATGTAATGAGGAAAAAAAACAGCTCACCTAAAGGTCTCCATTTAATGACACATCACAGAGAACTACCTATAAAACAATAGACCTTTACTGATTCAATTAGCTAAAAATAGTTTTAGTTTCTATGCATCTGATTTAAGTCGACCGGTTAGAGGTCAAATATCTTGCCTTGGTCATAACTAACAGAAACCAAATCCTTTTAAACATCCGTGTGGAGGATACTTACAGTGCCTCTGACCCTTTCGACCTCTATTGGTTGAACATGATATTTCCACCTGCCTCAAAATCTTGATTGGCTACTACATACATCAACGCCTGCTACTTAACGTCTATTGGGTGCTAATAACATCGACAGCTGCAGATGACAGGTGATAAGTGCCACACCTGTTAGACAAAATATCTGTACTGATGATACAAATGACCTCCAATCAGTCAATGACACTGCTTTTTCCTACAGTCAGATCTACAGCGTCTTTCCAATCACAATCTGGTTTCTGATTTTCTTGTTGTATTCAAGCAAATATTTACAACATTATGCAGCATTCTCTAAGCAGACTATGTAGTTATCTGATCATTCAGTACAAGTTTAGATTACATTTAAGAAAACTTGTTTAGATTGCTAAAGAGACAGTATTTAGACACCGAAGTTCATATACCATAGTACATTCACTGAGTGATGTGTGTAACAACTTTGTAAAACATCTCCTCTGTGATCAAAGTGTTGAGTCAGTGATTGAATTAATGCATGAAGACATGCTTCTGCGCGTTGTTTTGTCTACAAACCTAGAACACTGCATCAAACACCACATGTGGTTATTTAATTCTGTTTATGCATTTCGGTGTATTTTGTGCATAAATTCTTTTTAATGAATTGCTTGAATTGTTCTTTAAAACTAAAAGTTTTATTATATTAACTTTTTAATATAAAATTGATTGTGATTATAACAGTTCCTTTAATCAGCCTTTGTGTTGATGCTAATCTGATTGAGTTTTACTGTCTTTCTCCCAGTGTACAGTAGACAATATTGATAGGAAGTTATACCCAAAGACATGGTCAATTGAAGCTTAAGTTCAAATTAAACTTTACTACCATTCATGTTTTGCATACACTTGCCCCTAAAAACTTTGCAAGCCCTACTGTAGGTCTGAGGATAAAATACCATAACAAAATGTGTGAAAAAAATGAAAGAAAAAATCTGATTCTATTTTTTCGAGATGGCTGCTTCTATAACATTTCTGTAATTAGTCATATGATGAAGAAAGGACATTTATTTGTTTCATATAGATGACAGGGAATGCCTTACTGGATCAACCATAAATCAGCTGGATGTGGTTTGAAATGGTATGTACAGAAAGACAGATGTCTATACAAGAAGGAAAAAGAAAAAAGGAAAACCCTTCAGGCACCAAAGAACTTTAGGCTGACGGAACACATAAAAACGATCATAATTCAAGCATTAGGAATACATGGCGTAAAAAGTCTACATGAGGATATTTTATTAATCCCTGAAGTCTGTGCAGATATGTTCCCAGAATGCAGTGTGTTGCTGCTGGCGCTGACCCCCATGATTCTCTGTTGCGTGGGGTCTCCAGCTGCTCTTGATCTGCCTGCTGTCTCCCCTTTCATCCTTCCTTCCATACTGTGGGAAGAGGATGGGTTAAATCAAAGCACTTATGTTCAGTCTACAGGGACACACTGGGGGTAGGTAAACCCTTAATCGTGTCCCCACAAGCATATTTACTCTTCGCTATTTGCCCATGGCGAGGTCCAGCGCCATTTAGATCAGAAGCCCGAGCACTGATTGGAAACATCCATAAGAAACATGCCACGGGTTTGGGCGTATCCAGCTCCGCCTTCTATTTATTACCATCTTTAACTACTTTTACATTACGCATTAAGTCTTTCCTTAGTTACATAATGTCACTGGCTATTAAGCCCTAATTACTTCCTTCAATTTTTCATTCCTGTTTTAAGTGGTACCTGTCACATATACAGAGGAATGACAGACTCAAAGCGCCTTCATTTGCCTTTCAGAATTTGTAATAGTGAAAAAGAACAGCTACCAACATTTCATTCTATAGTGCATTAAGATAATTATGCGGGTGGTGCGTAAAAGGTACTTGAGTCCAGTCGATCACTGAAATTATGCCTTTGTCAGCCTGGATCATGTAACTTACCTCACTGTGCATGTTCAGACACGACTCAAGACAAGACTCAAGGCCAGTGCATGCTGCCAAAGTCTGAGCAGCTTCTTCATGTCTCCAGAGTCACATAGCAGACATTACATCCGCAACATAGCCAGGCATCTAAGTTTAAGATGGGTAAATCTCCTAGACACTACTATTTCAGCTATGATATCACACAAGATGAAACCAAGAAGTCTTATAAATGATAGGAAGATGGATTGATGCCCATCTGTGAGATAAGGCACCCTGCTGTCTTCTGTTCTGCCACATTCTTACGCTCTGAGGGCACAACATAAAGTTAAAAATTGTCACTCATTAAGGATAGCATATCTAAAACTTTTTTTCGGTAAGTATTCGGTAGAAGTTCGAAATTTGAGTGTTTTTTTTTTAAATAATAGTGCACAGACTCTTTAAAACCAAACTTATATCTGACCGAGAGCTTCACTATCAGCTCCCTCAACATACCCCAACTCCAACCCTCATATAACGTATGAGGGTGGAGAGAGACAAAAAAAAACCTCAGTTGAAATTGAATTTCTATCCTCCTAGATTAAGATCAGACTTCCACCCATACCATATTGGAAAAACATGCTGCCCTAAGCTATTCAGGAATTAAGAGTTCTACCGCAACCATCAGAACATGGTCACTTTTGACCCCACAGGGGCCAGCCCTCTGATCCCTACTGATCGCTTCCTGAGCATGCCGGGCCTGTGACTGACAGCTCTGAGGCCGAGTGTGTCGCCCTGAGGCTGTGCGAGAGCGACCTCTCACACGCAGTGATTAACCATCACAGGCTGTAACAAAGACACACTGTGTAGCTCATGCAGACACAAAGACATGTAAATCGAACTAACCAAAATGGAGACAAACTAATTCACAGTTATACGATCTTCTCAAATTACAAAAATACAATAAGACCAAGAAAAAAAATTACATTTTTAACTAATGGCAGGGCAATTTAAATATGTGTATATGTCATTTGTAATGCATACTGTATATGTAATATGTAAATGATTGGCTACAATTATGAAGTTAGTTTATTTAGCTTTAATTAAAAATTTATTTATTAAATCAGAAATCATGTTGCTAGCTAAACTACCATAAATAAGAGATTTTTTTCCCCTAGTTAAACAGAGATATACACTAACCAACCACAACACTAACACCACCGCCAGGTGAATTGAATAACTTTGCTTAGGAATTACAGTATACACCAGTAAAATGGTGACCGGATCATGGGCACTGAAGCCTCATTTATGTCGGTGGGGTCCAGAGGCTAGCCCCTTCCGATCCCACAGAATACCCAAATGAACCTCTGCCAACGTCATGGTGCCGGACACCATAGCACATCCTAAATGTCTTATGTTGCCATGCCCAGAGGTGGCAGAGTCGCTCCAGTGGCACACGGTGAACCTCTGTGATTTTAATGTTAATAGATGATCGCTGGAGCTAACTAACTGCAAAGTTTAAGACCAATGCGGAATGCATGAGTGATCTCACCTCATCTAAAAGTTAAAAACATTAATCAAAAGACACTTTCTATTTTCCCCAAAAGCTCGAATAAAAAGTTATTTATGAATGACATTCATTCATTCATTCATTCATTTTCTATCCTGCTTATCCTTTACACGGTTACTGTAGGGAGCCTTCATGCACAAGGAAGTGTATACCCTGGACAGGATGCCAATCCATCACAGGGCACATATGCACACACACTCATACAATCATTAACAGACTTTTGGCAATTTGGAAACGTCATTTATCCTAATCTGCATGTCTTTGGACTGTGGGAGGAAACTGGAGTACCCAGAGGAACAGGGAGAACATGCACAATATGAACAACCACACACACTGACCCGTGGAGGAAGCATTTATTACACAGTATATCTAAACTCTTATTTAACAGTTTAAAACAATCTTTTAAAATGGAGAGTTTGGGCTCTTAGTCATACTAATGAAGGCAGATAGATGAACAGTGTATGGAATGAGGACATGGAATAATTCTGCTATTTAATAATGTTATCAATGCAGTCAAAAGTCTTAACACTTACAGTATAGGCCAGTTATAGCCCATTTAAGGACAAAGAAAGTTTTCACAAATGTTAAATGTTAGATAAATAAATATCTGTAATAAATATCTGTACTTTAGGAAATGCATATGTATGTTTGACAGTGCATGTATGACAATAATTGGATCTAGAATCACTCCTCATTTCCAATAATGATGCATTATTTCAGCACAAAAGGTACATATTTAAGAACAACTAATAGCTTTGCTACTTGCAGTAACCCAGTTGTCCAAAACTGTTTAACTCATACACTTTCGTTTGTACAAACAATTCTGAAATGTTTGGCATTGATATGATCTGCTTGACTGCAATCTAAGCAGTTGCTATCTGCTTGAAATTAAATTCTCTGCTATGTGGGTGTATGATTACCTTAACACTCCACTGTACACTCCAATATGAGCCAAAAATGCCTGACTGCTGACAGATTGTTTGTTATTTCATCCTCCCTTCGGTTGCATCTGTAGGTCGGAGTAACAGGCTATTTGTTAAAGCGAGTCCGCAACTGTTGAGTCATAAAACTGAGTCACACAGGAAAGAGCTGTGGGCTTTGCACAGGCTCATATTCTCTCACTGCCTATTCCTATAAAACCTTCCGATTACCTGACAGCTCCAACATTTCAGCTGGTTACACATCCTATTGTTCTCACTCAAAGTCTCAGGATAATGAGCAATTCCTTGCTCATTGTGGCAATTCGTTTCATACCTGGCCATGTACAAAAAAAAAAGAAAAGGATAACTGATAACTGATCTGCAGTAACCTCACACCTAATCGCTGTTTACTGTGCATTTCTCTTCGTCTCTCTGCTCCTTTTATATGCCACAAGCACAACTGCTTTGTTTTTGACGTACCCACATGATCTGTCAGTTCATCAGGATGAATCATGCTAATTCCAAATCTCCTGTGTGAGCCTGCATAAATGAAGTTATCTCTAGAGCCAGTGCTGTCCAGGCAGTCAGACCATTCCTGCGTCTTATTTTGTCTTCCGCCTCTCGCTCTACAGGGATCTGACTCCAGTTGTAAAAACATCGGTTTAGATGCTTGTTTTTAAGAGGCCTCTCGCGAGCATGCGAAAGCTGAAACTTTGAGGCTGTAACAAAGACCCCTTACAGGAAGAGACGGTTTTTCATCATGTTTCATGTTTTCGTTTCGGTGTGTTTTGTCAGGATTGGTGAAGCACAAACTTATTCTCACCAACAGCTTTTCTTTTTGCTGCTTGGAATCAACTGCTTATCCCGAAATTATTCATGTACCATGAGGTCACGGCTAATGCATTATAAAAACTAAAACTGCTCAAAAACATATCGATTCACAAAACTGGATTTTGTGGACAAACTATTTATAAGGCCAAACTTTACTGTTAAAAAAAATAAAATAAAATACAATTTTTATTTAAAAAAAAATAAAATACAATTTTAAAATACAATATAATTTAGTGTTTTCAGCAAATTTATTTTTGCTGAAAACACTAAATTATATCATAATTTTGATAACGTGTTTTACTACACAATAAAACAGTACTGCAAAATTATTACCAAAATGAAATTAGATACAGCATAGTTCACCAAAAATACCAATATGGAAAAACACAAATTAAAAAAAAAAAAAAAATCATTTCAGTTTGCCTAAACATTCCCCACTGTCAAAAAACCTTTCTAAATGGAAATTCCCTGTTCATAATAAAACTGATATAATATTTATCTTCATAAATAAATATATATATATTTCCAGACATTTTTAACAAGTTCTATATGTTCCATTTGGTATATAATTTTGCTACTTTGCTACTTTTAATTCATTTCTAGAAAGTAAGCCATAATAAGCCATTATGCCAATATTAAGCTTGATACAGTATTAGTTAGCAATTCTAGAAACAGCCTTAATAATCATACATTTGGTTTACGGTAATCTTACATTTAGAATAACGTAATATATTTGGCTACATTATATACAATAGTTTGATTCAGTTGAATTTTTTGTAGTGCTCCTTTTTACTTGTACTTTTTAGTCATCTTCAGTAACCACTTTATCTTGGCCAGAGTTACAGAAGAGCCTGGCGCCTTCTCCTGGGCCATGAGGTTGGAATATACATGAGTGGGATGCCAGTGTTTTGCTATGCATTACAGTATGTGTTCACTCATTCATACACTTACATGGACATTTCCAGAACATGTTCACCTCCATGCAAACAGTAGCCTGAGCTCAAGATCTAACTAAAAACCTTCGTGCTGTGAGAAAGCAATGCTGTTGTTAGTTTCGTTTTTTATTTTATTTTATTATTATTATTATTATAGTTTTACGTTTCAAGAATGATAATTATCCTGCTATGCACCTGTATTATGTGGTTACTGTGGTTTAGTTCGTGACTATACTCACATATGTAGTAGTATTCTCTGCCTGGTCGGAACTCGAAGCCCAGCGAGAATGGTGTGAAGAGCTGAAACTTTTCTGAGAACTTAAGAGGCCCATTGGGAGAGTAGGGCCGATTGCACTCCCAGCGTTTGAAGCCCGTCGATGTGTGGTCACAGGAGCTGTAGCCGTCATAGTTGACCATGTACAGCATGTAACGCTCGGTCCTCTCCGCTGGCACAGAGTCAATGTAGTGGGGACAGTAGACGTCCAGGTAGTCATTGATGCACACGTCAAGGTGGTAGTCACCTCGATAAAATCTAAGAGAAAAGCGAATAAGAAAAATAAACTTAAACACCTTACTAGAAGAAAGACAGAAGAAGATCAATCTTATATAACGATTTGTATACATCATGAAGGAATCTAAAACATGTGTGGTGATGATGAGTGGGGAAATGAATAATCCTATCCTTGACATTGGAGCTTTAAAGAGTCTTGAAATTATGAGGCTTTTAAGGGCAAAATATGACAAATTGAATAATGAGACTCAGAGGAATTTCAGACACGGGAATGATGTGCATTCCATATGCCGAAGAAGCCTGCTAATCCAAGATTTACATCTTGTTTATTGTGGAAATAAAAGAACCAAGCAGGACTTTGGGGGGGTTGGTGGGGGGTGGTGGTGAGACATGTGAACATAGAACAAGGAAGCATTTTAAAAACTTGTACTCCCCAAGGCACCATATAAGGTTGCAGTAGAGTTGAACTGGGTCAGGCCTCAGAGCTATTCTCTGCTTGCTTACAGTATGGAATCATATACTAGTGCCTGGACATGCATGAGGAAACAATGTGGGATGGAGGTGTTTTGTAGCTCAGAGGGATGCATCTGATAAAGCTCTGATTTTAAACTCAGTAAAAGAACCTTGAGTAAGCAGACACCCAGCGGTGACCCTGAAGCTCACAACTAATGTGAGGTTAATGCTGTGATCCTGCTGTGGATAGTAGCTCTGCTGGGGCATCGACATCAAGATTTCTACTCATTAGGTACAATAAAAGACCACTGAGCCCAGACGGAGCTCGAGAGCACTTGGATTATCATTTTGTGGATTTCACATGCACCACTGGAATACTGATTGTGCCTGCTGTTTGCGAGTGTGAACGAATGTGTTTCTCAAACTCATTTTGCATAAAACTTGTAAAGCTACATTCAAGGACCATTATTTACCAGAGTGCTACTTCATCCTAACTCAAAGCAAAAACTAGGCTTAAAAAATGCCTTGTTGTACTTTTAACTTTTTATTGCCCATACTTTTAAAAAATTTCCAAATCATCCCATTACACAGTCCTGCTTGTGACGGGCCAGCACATATGTTTAGATTTTTATCTTCTTCTTCCGTGCCTTTCCATTCATTACAGGTTACCGATGGTGAAAAGTCAGCAATTCCCTTGGCCAAATCATTAACATGTTATATTTCCTGCAAGGGTGATTCGGCTTGAGGCAGGCGCTGACAAGACATCATCAACATATGTCTCAGAGCCTTGAGACAGCTCTGCTGACTGACCTGGTGTACATTACGCCAATGTAGCGATTTGCATGATGGGAAACTCTGCCTTAACCATTCAATACTCCAATCAAAGCTTCAAATTATAGGAACAGATGATCCCATTCAATGCACAACATGAACTTGTCCATCAGCACTTCTTTACGGCTGTCACAGAGGATTATGGACAGCAAGCCCAAAATATTTTTTTTTCCCTCTAGGATACTCAGCGGTTGTCTTTCCTGGGTCACTGAGGCAAGCATTTGTGTCAAAAAAAAATCACAGAAAACAAACTGCAAAGGATTATTTAGCTCTTTGAGCCATACCGCCCGAAGTAAAGAAGATTGACTTGCCATATGTAAGAAAATCAATAAACCAAAGGATTAAGGTTCGCGCTAAAACATTTTCATCATCACACTGAAGTAAACATCACTTCTGGTATATGCCTTCAGTGACCATATGCTGTGCTCTGATGATTCATGAAGAGAACCCAACCCCATTAAACTACAGGAACAAAACAAACAACTCATCATCATGACATTAATTTATTTTTATACTCATTTGCTAAAGGGTGATGATGCCAGTTGGCCAATAAGACATACAATGCAATCTACATTTGCCATTAACATACAGTATAAGAAAGTGCTCATCTACCAACGCTACTTAATGAAAATACAGAAACATAGCAAAGCATTGCCTTTATTTCTACACATGTGGGATGGACAGCTGATGACCAGGGCAAGCAACTATCTAAAAGAAGGTAGAGGACTGGTTGTTAAAGCTCAGGACTGAAAATAGATCACCTGGTGTTTTCATGTTTGAAAATAGGTCACCACAAGGTCAGATTCCTGACATTCAACAATGTGTTGAAGCTTGGATTGTTGAAACTGTTGCCGTGAACCAACATTTCTACTTCAATTGATAAAACCGATTATATTGGACATTGAAAACTATTTTTTTGTAATGTACAACACAGAACACACTTTATACTGAGGTTTTTCAGTTAATATAACTCATAGTTAACTGCAAAACTATATGCAATCAAGTGGTGGAGAGAGACAGGGAAAGCAAGAAAGGAAAGGTAAGCCGTAATATTGGAAGAGAAATAGTATGAGTAGTATGCATGCTATGACATTTCAGACCCAGCCAGACAGCAGGAGAAAGGCTGATCATCACACAGCAATCTGTGATAAAGCTGCGATGAGAGCTTAATGTTCAGGACTTCAGCCCACCTGCTCTCACTCAATAAGCGCTTAATCTCCCAGGCCTCTAGAGGGAGCTCTTTAGATGATTACTGACAGGTCTCCCTTGGGTACAGGTCAGCTATGCTGTTGGCCCGTTGGCCCTTTCAGAGCCACAGATGGAAGGCCTCCATCTCATATTACAGCTCCCTGAGCAGACCTAGAGCGATCTTGCACAGTTGGCCCATCATTCACCCAGAGGACGTGAAGGCACATCTTCCAGCGCTTCACATATCACTCATCCTCTGCTTCCAAACAAATGTCTGTCCAGAAGCATTAACGTTACACCCACACAATAGTCTGCCAGAGCTCCGTGCTGGGCGTACTTGGCAAAAGCCTCAAAAGGCAGATGAAGGTGGAGGGGGAAAAAATGAATAAATAAGACAGCTCCCTTGTTCTGTGCATTTCCCATGGAACAAAGACTCATTCTTGGAATTCTATGCACATTGACAAGGAATATTGCTCTTTACATGAAAAACACATTGATGTGCCTCTATTTGAATTATGGAAAAAAGGACTACATCAGAGATTGGATAAATCTTTTGTGGCTGTCTAACAGAGATAGGGAGAAGAAAGAAGTATGACTAACATTAACATTAATTTATTTGGCAGATGCTTTTATTCAAAGTGACACTGAGCTAAGGCTGACTACTAACGAAGCATAAAACTGAGCAACTGAGGGTCCGGTGAAGCCTCTTTGGTTGAACAGTGGTTGAACAGTGGCAGTCCTTGGGTTAAACCCATGACCTCTGGGGGGCAATGACTCTGTGGGAGTTCTGGGATTTGAATTTACAATCTCAAGAGACAATAGATCTTTAGTTGTCACAGGATCACCTTTGACCTCACAACTTTCTTGTTACTAGCACAGAACCTCGAGGTACCCCTTGATCCCTTATCTCGATTGAGGTAAGGATAGTGTGAGTGAGTGGGAATGGCTTTATCAGTCTGAGTGAGATTGGTATTTGTTTTACATGCACGATGTATGGATGGTACTCTGAATGGTGAGGGTAAAGCTGGCCATTCTCATGTCACTGTGATTAGCGATGGTGAGCATGGATGGTGTCACTCATCACCTCCCCACCCAGTAGGACTTCCACCTTGGTTAACCCTCAGGGCCAAAATCCAACCCACAACAACTCGTGCCACTTTGGCAGCTGACCTCCATGCACACTTTCCACGGTACAGTCTCACTTGTTAAGCTTACAACAAACATACAGAGTCCTTCACAGACCATGTACCTTGAGTTTTTCACTAGCATTGTGCCCTTTTGAAATAATGCACTGAACGAAAAAAAAAAAAGGAAAAAAAAAAAAACTCATTACCCAGAGTGGCACAGTGTGAGTAAGAAGCATTTCAGTGGTCTATCAATCTCCCATAACTAGATTGATGAGAAATAGTGCCTGTCACAAAACCCACTCTAGAGAGAATGATGAACATAGAGTCCCCTGTGAGGTCAGACACAAAGGTTAGGGGGTCATGGAGTGCTTATTATTTTAATGGAGGCACTAGTATTCAGTGAAAGATAAAAAGGGCGACCCATGGTTCGTCCATCTTTGGGGCGTCTAAAAAGGTTATGCACTTCAACTTAGATACAGGAAGTGTGATTAAATCAGTGAAAAGCTGTTTCTCTTGGCCTAGCATATAAGAACAGATTGCCCTTTTAGCAAAACAAATTAACAACATGGGTTAATATGAGAGTAGTCTAACTTAATGGCAGAAGTACAACTCTTGGCCTGAGAGTGCTGCACAATCACCATCATGTCAACAGCAAATCAACTGAAGTAAAGGAAACTATGTATTCATATCAACAAAGCACACAAATTTTCTGGAGCGAACAGCCATTTATGTGCAAATCTAAAACATGTCAGCAGTGACACATGTACGGAAACTGCCTTGCGGAGGTGTTTTTAAAAAGTCCAGCCTGGATCGATAGGCTGAGGCGGATGGATGCTGTCTATTCTGGCAGAGCCAAAATGAGCACTGAGAGAGTGAGAGGGTGGTCTACATGCTGGCTGGCAGACCATTATATCTTCAACAAATGCGGCAGCTACAGAAAAAACATTGAATGTAACGTAATGTAACAGCTAAACTTAGTCCGCCCTCGGCGTGCCGAGCATGCCCAGGCCCCAGACACCTGGTGCCCTCAATCTCAGCTGGCCTGCCCAGGCTTTCCCCTTACAGTCTGTCAAAACCTCCTCCATCAGCTGGCCGGCTGGCCCACAGGGCCCTCGGCCAGCACACACACATGCTTGCAACCATGCACACTATTTTTCACAGTTCACTCAAAGGCTTCGGTGGAAAGTAACTTAAGATATGAGACAGATCTGAGAACTGTTTTAATGGGTGTGGCCTAATATTCTAATGAACATGCTTTTTTGGCATCTAGTGTAATAAGTCTTGCTTTCATTGTAGGTTGCTGAGACTTTGACATAATGATAAAAGCCGTGTGAGTAGTAGAACTTTACACCAGATTTCTTAAAGTAGTGAGGAAAAACAGGCATTGAACAGTGGCATTGAATTTTTCATAATTTGCACTGTGTATAGCAAGGCCAACTTAAACCTGATTGGAAAGTGTTTTAATGGGGGCAATTTCTGAAGCGTTCACACATTTACATATTAAATTCAGCAACTTTGCATAATATACTTGGAAAGAATATACAACACAATTTTAGCAAATGAAATTCTGATTCTTTACACAGGTGATCATAAATCATACACCACAGATGATAAGATTGAATTACTGAAACATTAGGACACTGACTGAAAACTAATCTTTAACTTTTCTGCATTTGCAACCATTTCAGTAACCTGAGAAACACGGATTCACAGAGATGTTACCTGAGATGATCAACTTCCACCATTTCCTGAGGAACTACCAAACTGACTTTCTCTCAGACCGCTCAGAATGGACCTCATGGCCACACTGCAGTCTGGCAGCCAACTCCTCAGCTCTGAGCCAAGACAACTCTGTCCCCAGCTTGGGCAGGTCATTCACACTTCCCTCATAAACACCAAAATTTACCATCTGATGGTAGGTGATAAAGCAGCTCACCTGCCCATAAATTAGCCATCTCTTCTTCTGTCCCACTTTCTTCCAAACAGAGCCCGGTCTAATAGACAGAGATGACCATGAAAAGAAGAACAACTAGGAAAGCTGTCTAATTCCTTTTAAAATTAAAAATTTCATCTTAATTACTTAATCTTCTGAAATTATATAAATATTTATTAGCCGTTGAGGAATACGGTCTTGTTACTTGAGGTTATACACTGTGCTGTTGACTAGTTATAGGGCCTTAAATATAAAAATATATATATATAATAATTTTATAAAGCTACTGTATGGTAGGCAACTACCAAGCATAGTACTGAGCTGTTTACTTGCGTTTAATTTCTTAATAGCTCTTTTCAGGCATGGGGTACATAACCTTACTGGCTTCATTAAGCTGTTTAAGATCTGACACCTTTCTGTCCTTCAGACATTAGTCACGTTTACGTTAAATGCCCAGACGTTCCCACAACCGTGTGGGAGAAAGCTATGGTGCCTCTCCTGTTTTTGCCATTATCATGAGATTCACAGTACATTAAGTGAGGTATAATATAACCCAGGCTTGCCAGATCACTTTAACAAAATTCTGCCTAGGCGGTGCTGAACCCTCCGCCATCCCCCCAACCCCAAACTTGACTTTGCTGGGAATAGATTATCTGAATAGTACCTGAACAATAAAATTCTGTTTCTGACAATTGCTTTTGTAATCTCATTCTGATTCAAGCGCATTCCAGGTCTGAACACATTATGGTCTCTAAAAGAGCTGGTCATTTCTAGTGCAAACCCACAAAATCCTGCTCTCATATCTACATCCTGACCCATGGGCTCCAAGTTCAACAAGCTCTTTTGAGAAAATATTTTGCATGGGCCATGGTTGCATGATTGACATCGTAAGATAATACCCCAGCTCAAAACACTGCAATTGCTGCGGTATTTGTTTTGAAGTCTTCAATTGCAGCCGGTAATAGAAACATATTAAATCTACATTCAGGCTATTTTCATTTGATGAGGATGAAGGACATTTAGCCAGCATATTATCGTCATAGCCGTGCTTGATTAGCTTGTTAGACATGAAACTGAGTTCAACTGAACATTAATACTGGGCTGTAATGCATCAGATAAACACAGTTATTTATTTAGCATCCAGACGAAAGCGATTAGTCCTACTCAGTAAACTGCACGCCACCACATTTACCATGTTGTCTCAGTAAAGTGTTATTGCCATGCAGTAGTTCCCGCTCTATTGTTAGCCCACAAATTCTTTGGCTGTTCACTTTAACAGACTTACAGCATGGCCTTGCCCTGCAGGCAGAACAGAGCAGAATGATGAGATAGCAAGGCTGACACATACACACGACGCTATGTATTAATACACTGGCCAGTCAAGTGACAGGCACGGCAGGGCTTCATCCGGCCCACGCACAGTGAGAAATGGAGATCTGACAGTTGTGTTACCGGCTCTAAGCATCAGCTCTCCTTCTTACTTATTATAGTACTGTACTTACAGTGCATCCCTAACTCTTTCCACTGTAACATTAATGTTGTTCCTGGCCTCTCTAATCACAAATAAACCCATGTCTACTCACTTAAGATTTGGCAATGGCTGCCTTATTTATGCGTCTGGAATAAATCACAAAAAAACAAAAAAAAAATTCAGTTTAATCATGTACGTGGCTGTGGTGGGAAGGGAGGAGAAAGGACAAGGAAAGGAAAGGTAAGAGGGACAGGGAAGGAATGGACCAAGGCAAAAGTTAGGATAAAAAGAAAGGAAAGGAAAGGAAAAAAACGCAAAATTAACGGAAAGTAAAGGAAAGGAAATGAACAAAGGAAACACTATTAAAGACACAATTTGTAGTTCTTTAACAAAATTCTAATTCTAAGGAGTGGACCGATCACAACATACACACATTACAAAAACATATCCAGTCTGTCAGTTTTTCTGACTCAAACCTTATGGGAACTTGACTTTATGATTCTGCAGCTAAGCTGTCACTGCTGTCCAATGCATCTGGCTCTTATTGGCATAATTGTTGCTTTGCTTTTGTCTCAAGGCAAAATAAAGTGCTTTTGGAAGCCTCAAATAAAATCCTAATAAAATATAAATTATATCGCTTTACTTCAGCAGCTCATAATGCTTGGAAAGAGCTAATAACCGAATCGTAAAATCAATAAACTGTTAAGTGGGAAAATGAAGCAATCGAGAAAGCTTGAGGTTTCTGCTAGTAAAACAGTCCCAGCCTACGTCTGACTGACAAATCTTGACCTAACACAAAGAATCTGTGCTTATTCATTCCACTGCAAAACGGCTTCCAGGCCTAGAGAGAGATGCTCGTCCACCCTCGACTCCGGCTCGGAGTTTAGAGTTGGAGTGGGCGCCTGCATGTGTTTGCTTCAGGTTATATTTCCTTTCTAAAATGAATGGAAACGCAAAGGTGCTTATTCTTGCAGCATGGTTCAGGATTTCTTTCCTTTCTCGCTATTGTGTGATTCATATTGCTACATCTGAGTATTATTTTGCCATGGTTTACATGCTGGTTACATGGTTTAGAACATAAAATACTGTATATATTGCATTGATAGCTGATAATTAACATGGCAAAACTGCATTTTATTTAAATTATATATTTATAAATTTGGTAAAAAACACAAACTCAGTACGTATACTGTAACCTAATTTATCACGGAATCTATATTACTTAGCCAACTTATGCTGGACCTGTATCATTCTTAACCACACTTTTGGACAGCCACACTAGAATCTAATAAATTAATCTTCAATAAGACATAAACTTTACATTTTTACTATGCAAATGAAAGAGGACATTATCTCAAAGAGATTAAACAAAATGCAAATTGTGAATAGAAAACAGTGTACGCTTTGTAATCAAGAGACAGAATTATAAAAAGACCAACAGGAAATCAGCACCCCATTTGCATTGTGTTCTGTGTGGGGAAATGATCAGAGCACTCACTGAATTTTGGGAGGTTCTTATACTTCAGAATAAGAAATAGGTTTAAGGCCAAGTATTTTGACACACAATTTGATTCCGGCTATTAGTGACTCTCAAAAGTACAGACATAAATAACAACACTGTACATTTTTTTTTTTACAGACAAGACACTATCCACAGGATGTAACCACCATTCAGGAACTATGCAGATTAAATAAAGCCTGAAATATACAGAGTATGTACATAAAACGCAAATTTGGGGGGAAAAAAAGACTCAGAGTAGCAACTTATGATGTAAAAATGGCCCTGTAGATGTTCGAAGACATGAGATACGCTGATGTACTGCATCATTTTCATTGTGTCCATTTTGATTTGAGATGGTACTGTCCTACAGACATGTGTATATAAGTATATCTTCTGCTAGAAAACATAACACACCAAAAAGAGTGCTGTTGTGCTGAATATCAGCACAGCTGTGAAGGCGGCCATAGGAATGAAGTACAAGCCGAGTCCCGACAACATCACAGCCATTGTGATATTCAGTACAACAGAGTCTGATATTGCTTTTATGCTTTTTTATTCGTTTCTTAACTTTAATATCATCAGATTATGATTCGCTTGCTCCTACCAAACATATCCTTCCTCGACTGGAGGGACTAGAGTTGTTGAGTTGGCGACCTACAGTTAGTGATTGACAGAGTGATACATATAGTTCAACATGCTGCTATGCTCTACAGTATATCACCACTCGTGGAATGCCTCTCATCAAATCAGATCACACATTTGGAATCAAGTGTTGTATAAAAAACAATGAAGCATGATGAACAGCCACTGAAGAGACCAATGCATTTAGGTTTTTGGTCAATTTCAGTCATCTTTGCCTTTCCTTTTTTTTCCTAGTAATCTATCTGAACCTTTTTTTTTTCTCATAATGCTTTGACAAAAATACTTGTCCAATAACCTCTGACAAGCATCATTTGGGCTGAATGCTTTTGAAAATACCTGAGAAACACTCAGGGTTGAGGTTGAGGAGCTCTGTAGCACGGTCGGAGGTCTGCTGATGATTTTGCACTTTCTCTAATCCTCTTTCAGTGCTAAAGAAAAGCAGTTGAGCATTGATTCAGCAAAGAAAAAAGAAAAAAATTGATCCCACACGCACCCAAAGCAAGATGTAAAATCCTTATTGTGAGCAGCAGAAGAGAGGATATTGGGAGCGATAAACCACAGATACAATACAGCTCATGAAACCATTTGGTGGTCTTTTTGAATGGTGGGAAACTTGAACTGACCACATAACTATAGCTAAAGGCTCTGAGGGATCAGTATCTGCACAAAAAAGCAGGGAACACAAACCCACGTACACAAATGCAACAATAAATAACACGCAGGAAAAAAAAAGCTGGGCCCACATTCAGAGCTGCCATGCATAGCATTCATCTGTGCCTGCTGGCTCTTGTCCCTTCACACTTGTCACTCTGAAATTCAGCCACTTGAATGTTTTCAAGTCATGTGAAGAGCCTCTTATGGGGTTGTTAGCGTGGGGGAAGTGTCAGGTGACAAAGCCTGGTGGGGGGGCCTCTCCAATCCCCAGGCACTTCAGCTTGTTGTCTACACAACGGCTAATTGGAAAAAACTATGGGGTTCGAAAATCCAAGGTTTAATCAGTATTTAGCACCATCTGGATGTGGGCTGCTGGCCTCCTTCTGCTTCTCTTTATTCAAGACTTCCTGCTAAAGCCGGGGACTGTCAAACCCTGCCACAAAATAGAGATGGACAACGAGAGAGATGTGCACATTGTAAAACACTGAAGGTTTTATTTTTTTTGTTTTGCAAAATTTTTTGTGATTTGTTTTTTCAGCAAAGATTGATCATGCTTTATAAACACTGAGCAGATGTGTCAGGTTTTTATTAAGGAAGCCAATGACCTCCAGAGAAATGTCCTTTTTTTCGCATGGTACAGTAAATTCTGTGTTCAGGATCTGATTCACATGCAGGTGGCTTCAACTTGCGTTTCAATGCGATGTCATTGTGTCCTTCAATCCTTCATCGCATTGCACTGGATCTTTCAGCGAGAAAGCTGTTGCCTCAGCAGAAGAGAACAGTAGTCCCTAATGAGTCTTTCATAGCGCCGCAGCGTTAACAGCAGGTCTTTCACACTGCTGCATTGGAAACTGCTATGGTTGCCAAGTCTTTCTTCCATCGACGGGTCATGCTGAGGCATTTAACATGTTTTTTAGAGTGAGTTCCTCACACACAAACACCTCACAAAGCACTGGAAGATTTGGTTATTCTCCCTACAAATCCAAGTGCAAATAGGGGCAGAAAAGGAGAGGGCTTAGTGGATTCCAGATTGCTTTACAAAAGGAGATGAAAGCAGCTGCACATGTTTACCAAAGAATGAGAGGATGGCAGCATGAAAGACAAAAATGTTGCTTTTTTTTCTCTCTACTAAAAAGCAATATCCACCCAAAACCTGGTGTCACAAGGTTTACACCCATACAGCTGTTGCTACAGTCATACTTCACGTCCTTATATACTGGTGGTTTCTTGATTGCCAGTATTGATTCAGTTGTGTCACTGGTACCAAGAATTGATGACAACAGGGGTGAGGGAGAGGCATTATTCAATTGCTTGTTCAAGCAAAGCGGATTTATTTACTGCCACTTTTTCACTTAGAGAAAAACATAAATCTCAGACAGCAAGATGGTACAACGAATAGCGTTGTTGCCTTGAAGGTTTCCTCCGGGTTCTCTGGCTTTCTCCCACCTCACAAAACCATACCAGTGAGTATACTGGCAACCAGATTAACCCATAGATTTGAATGTTTTTATGTGCATGGACTCATCAAGGCTCACCCATGCCTGCAGGGACCAAAGGTTTACTGTAAGGTTTAGTCTGATCCCAGAGAAAAGCCAATGCAGCACAAATCGCTGGAAAATTTAAATGTTGAATGGCACTAGAATACACAGTGCATCACAGCCTGCTGTACACGGGAGACAGCAGACAAAGAGCTGAAGGCTTCTGACCCAGCCTCCAAACTCCTGAGATCGCTATCCAATCAAGCACACATTGGTCAAACAAGTTCGATCCACAGAGGCCTCAGCTGGAACCCTACAACAACCAAAGGATCCGAGGCCAACTTCCTCATACCAGACACCAAACACACCCAAAGAGCTCCTACGGAGCCACGCCCTGAGGAGCCAGAGCCACCTCGATAGAACCTAGGTGATTTTAATGTTAATAGTTTTAAAGTTATGGCTAATCGGTGTATACTACCTGTTTGGCATAAGCTTTGGCCTTACTGCAACCTGGAAAAAAATGACGCAATCAATCAAGATTAATGATTAACAAACTACACTCTGGCCATTCTCTGGGTATTTACATTTGAGACATTAAAATCCCCTTAGCTGAAATGATTTACCATTCAAAAGCACCTACATGAACCATTTTGAACAGCGATCAGCTACATACTAAGTATGGCTAAAACATGTCTTATCTTGCATGTACTGTAAATGTTGCACAACCTGGTGGTATACAGTAGCTTCTAATGTATTTCACTCTGGATGGTGAAATTGAGTCTCAATGCTGAAATTGTTTATTTTAGGTTTTTAGTACTTAACTCAGATTTAGGATCACGCTCTTGCAATTACTTTCGAGTTATTCTACGTAGGTGTAAAAGTCTCAGTGGCTAAATCTGAAGAACTTTTGAGGCTTCCTGCCATTGTCCACCAAGAAGAAGAGCTGTTATACGATATCATGTGCATTACATCAGAAAATCTTAGCTTAGGCCAATTAAAAGTCCATAGCTGGCTTTCACCTTCTCGTCAAGTCTTTCCTTCCTTGAGGAATTCCCTGCCACCCTGAGGGGGTTTATGAGTGCTGCTGTTTGGAGTAAACATGATCATCTCCTTTTCACAGAAATATCATCTTCCTCATCTAAGAGGATTTGAAACATGAGATGCACTCAGTTCTTTTCCTCTCTGTGAGAGCCGGACAAGTTTTCAAATAAATACTTAAGCACCGTTCACATGTAAGGAGGCTTAAGCTCACCTCACACTGAGGAACTGTCAGGTCCTGATATCCGTGATTATAATCCTGTCCTGACACGAGGTTTATCATATTCACAGTGGTAGATCATCCATGAGGGACGTGTGCACGGGGGACAGTGAGCATTAAGATGATGTGAAATAGTTAAGAGGAAAGTCACAAAGCATGTTTGTTTTATCAATGGGCTTGGCTGCAGCCTCAGAGGGATACAACTAAGACAGAATGTGTGTGTGTGTGTGTGTGTGTGTGTGTGTGTGTGTGTGTGTGCGAGAGAGAGAGAGAGAGAGAGAGAGAGAGAGA
>JAQQZT010000011.1:13897311-13923208 GCA_030068275.1 Clarias platycephalus | reverse complement strand
GTGTGTGTGTGTGTGTGTGTGAGAGAGAGAGAGAGAGAGAGAGAGAGAGAGAGAGAGAGAGAGAGAGAGAGAGTGAGAGAGAGAAAACTCTATTTTTAATGCATTAGCAGAACAATGGAGTACTGTAACCAATCCAGGTGTAAATATTTCGGAATATTTTTAAAACTAGCTCCAGCCTTACTGTGTTTTGCTGCAGGCTAAATAACAGATTGAGGGTGCTGTGTGGTGACAGGCCAATGTTGAAAGGTGTAGACTCTGTTGCCAGGGTGAGGTTTTAGAGCACACTTTTGAAATAGCAGCTAGGAATTCCCCGTAATGCGTCGAGACAGCACATTAGTGGGTGTCGCAAACGCTCGGCTTGTCATTATTGAAAAAGTGAAAATATACCTAAACAGAAGGGCATTCATTTTCCTGTTGTGAATCACAATCCTGGCAGTTTCATCAACACGCCTCCTTCTTCACCTCCACCCAATGAGGTGTAGCTTCTTTTTCTGCAAGGTGGAACCAGACACCCACTCCACATGGAGATGCAGTCAAGTTGTCAGGCTCAGAGCCCAACCTCAGATGTTACACAAATGGATACTGTCCATGGCACATGAGGTTGAGATACCCTTATCTGGGTCTCAGAGAGTCCACCTCCTGTTTCTGCACTCCTCCCGCTCTGGTGCTACTGCACGTTAGAGGAGGACCAACTCCTGCTCTATCTTTGGAATGTGGGAGTCTAATCTTTGGAACACTTTGGGCCTGGGAGAAGACCCTCCGCGTTGACAGGCGATCTCTTCAGACAGACACCTTGGGCTGGTCAGGAATTCCAGGGGCTGATTAGCGCTGGGCTGCGAGCCTCATCTCTCTACTTGTCCCACCCCCATTCACCCTCGAGCATTGCTCTCTCCCTCAGCCCTGATCGGGTCTCAGGGAGGACAACAACTGCCCAAACCCTGCCCTTGAGCTGGATCAGTCCACACCTCCTCTCACAGCCAGAGGGAATCGATTAAACACAGTGTGAGAACAATAGATAAAGGCATTGCAAAGTGACAAGACAAGTATTTACAGGCATGTCATCATCATCATCATCTAATTCTGGTGACTGGAAATTTCCAACCGCTGATTTTCTTGGTTTCTGGTTTCTTCAAAAACATACCAATGACATGAGAATACATCAGTAAAAAATCTGAAGCTGGGCATCAGATCACTCAGATACTTGATTCTGTGTTTTCTGATTTGACATGCCTTTGTAATAAAGACAACTTTTGTGCAATATTTCAGTTGATTTAAGCATCTAAGTCAGGATGTCCATGTGATCGACAAATGGTCAGGCACAACCATGCTTAAAGTGTGGTGTGCATGTTCTCCCTGTGCTTGGTGGGTTTCCTCTGCATGCTCTGGTTTCCTCCAACAGTCCAACAACATGCTGATTAGGCTAATTGGCATTCCTAAATTGCCTGTAGTATGTGAGTGTGTGTATATCTATGTGTGCCTTGTGATAGATTGGCACCCTGACCAGGCTCCAGGCCTCCCATAATCCTGTATACAGGATAAAGCTGTATAGATGAAGAGTGAGTGAGTGAGTACCCATGGAATTTTAAGTTTGACTCCAATGATGCCAGCAATTTCAATCACAACAATACTTCAGGTCCTATAACAGCATTACTTATCAGACATTTCAATATCTAAATAGATTTTTGCCCAATAATTGGACCATTTATTACATATATAGTTACTATATTCATTACTGATATAGTTTTTTTTTTAGATTTTTGAACGTATGTGCATGTGAACAAATAAAACTAAATATATAACCACACACAATACGCAGTAACAAAGAAACAATCTTCCAAAGCTAAGTCTCACATAAATATTTACTGTATGTAAGATGACTTGACTCGTTTTTTATTTGACATCATGTCTTTCTGCATTGGCCACTCCACACACGCAATGTATTTAAGAAGATAAGCAATTATTTTGTGAAAATAATGTGAATGTGTAAACTCCATAGTAGCCATATTTCACAGTATAGGCTTATTTTGTGCACAAAAACATGCCTCATGTTTTTGTATCAGATCAGTGCAAGGTATCGGCTAAAGCTCAGAGTTCTGACATACGAATGTAGTAGGTGAAAAGAAACACCTTTTTTCAGGACTCGAAAAGTGCCTCTGATTCTAACAGATGGGGCAAAGCTGTCCAGAGGGACAAAGACTTCAGTGTCATGCAGGTGCTTCTCCCAGCCTCCCAAACCTCCCTAATCCACTAACAAAAACACAGATCAGGAATTATTGACACACTTTGTCTCTGCACTGTCTGGTCCTCGGTTGCGTCCTTAAATAAAGTCCAGAGGTGAGGGAGGGACGAGCGATTCATCAGCTTTACACTGTAGACTGTATCTCATGCTGTACACCTCACTTAATTCTCACTCTCACTCCCCTCCACTTTCTCAAACTCAGTTCAGGGAGGGCAAGCGGTGGATCTGCTTGATGAATGAGCCATGAGAGATTTGTTTTGTGTCTCGCTTTCTATCTCTCTCAGTTTCTACCCCTGGTGCTCGGCTAATGAGTGTGCCGCTTGCCGGCGCACGGTGGCTGGCCATCAATATCCCTCCATCTGGCAGGTATAAAGGAGGGGAGCGGATGAGCCTCCGGCAGGCCCACATCTGCTTAAGCATCCATGCTCTGCTGCTGGTCTCCTTCACCACACACACACACACACACACACATACACACACACACACACACACACAGAGCAAAGGTAGCTGCTAATCCAACAGGCCTTGTTAGTGTGCACCGATGAACCGTTTATTTATTACATCACTCACACATGATTCTAGCAAATGAATATAACGTGCTACAGATGGCTGCCATGAGCGTTCATGTTTTTGGGTGAATCAGGGTTGCGTGAAACGTGCAAGTACATGCCGTGCTGGCACATGATAGATTTCAGAACTCGATAGCTCAGACATCAGACGCAAATTCTTCCTAAGGCTCCCAAAGACAGTCTGTTATGGTCCCGCAACATTCCCAACCAATTATATAAACAGAGTACACTGGTAGCGGCTCAATCTTTTACCTGAGCCCAGGGCGTTCAAACACGGAGAAAAGAAAAAAGATAGAGAAAGAAAAAAGGAAAGATACAAAATGAAAAAGAAATAGTGATCAAGAGGAAAGAAGAGAGGCTTCAGAAGCTTCAATATGTTTTCTGTATTTCATTATATTTCCATCCCATTATTCAGTCACTGCTGTTTGGGTGGCCAAACATTTAAACAGCTGTTATTTTACTGAATTGGCAGAATGAGGACGCGGCCATTTCAGTACACCCCCAACCCCCCGTAAAAGTTTTATGCATATGAGCAATTTGGCTTTAAATAGATGAATATTAAAGAACATGCTCTGTGAAAAATTCTTTAGCAATGTGCAGATAAACATTTATGTAATCTACATCTCAAAGCAATGGAATCCTATTTTATCTAAAAATGTTTTCATTACTACTTGGCTAAAACCTATGGCAATTATTTGTGTGCGGGCAGACATTTACAAAAATATTTGAATGGAGATAAAGTTGTTTTATTGGTTAGAAATCGCTGGATTTCGCAATTAAAGACGCAAACCTCATACAGCAAAAATGTCTTGTTCGGGATCTGGAATTCTGTTGAATTCTGTTGTAAGGTAAAAACACTTGTGATGAAGAGTTATTGTCCTGTACCAGCAAATCCCAGGTAGAATCCTTAAATGTTAGACCATCAATTAAAACAAGAAAACTGATCATTTAATATGTATTAAATTCCCTTAAAGTTTTAATAAAAATCACTTAGAATAAGGTTTATGTCCTCATTTTTGGTTCTTTAGGATTTAAACATGCAATTTGTGCACATTGACATTCATTAGCTGTTAGATTAATTAGAAAAACAACCTCAGTTTAAATCTATTAAAAAAAAACTAAATTTGATCCTCAAACATGGCTTGGCTGATTGATTACATGGTACATTTAATCACCATTAGTTATACTTTTCTTTTCGTACTATTTCATCAAAATCGAAGCGCTAATACTTTTCTACAGATATCTATTAGCAGCAGGATGGGCAGGATGAAGAAAAACATTTGTATCATCCTACTCCCACACCTCTGATAAAATCCAAGATGAGTTTGTGACACTTGACTCAGCAAGAGCGGTTAACGACACCGCACCCATTAGCCAAATGGAGAGTACTTCAGCAGAATTGATCAGGACCCCTATCCACAGGCGTTCTGCACTTTTGCAGGCACTAACCTAACGGGCCAAAGGATAATAAATTTGCTCCAGAGATGACAAGCAGCAGAAGCAGCATCTCTAATGGCGAGTGACAGACACCGGGCTCTTCTCCCGCCCGCCCTGCTCCCTCCTCTGCGAGTCAGGGATTAATGTGTGCCAGGCTGCTTTTGATGTAGCCACAAAGCACCGCTGCAACCTTGTGGTAACCAAATGTGCAGCTCAGTTCCAGAGTGGTCAGTGATTCATCCACCCCGCTAGAGTTCTCCGATATTTTCCATTATATATATATAAATATAAAGATGGCCATATGAATATGACTCAAGAAGACAGAGTGAGTGATATTAGAAAAGGTCACCATCTATGGCTCTGCTCGTTCTCAATTCACGCTGAGATGGTTAAGTGAGAGGGCAATTATTTGACAGAATCACATGCTAAAGCAGGTTTTCCTGGTTTAAATCGAGTCCCAGTAAGAATCCGTTGAGCATAGATGCTTATTATTTGACCAGTACAGCCCATTCCTAAAGACAGAAATACTAGCTAAATTATTCTATTTAAACTGGTCCATGCGAAGACTTTATTATTAACCCATGTAAGGAAGTCTTGGTCTGCCTTAAGACAAATCCTTTTTGGCTCCGTATTTAGTTTGACGCAACCACAGTCGCAGTCTTTTCTACATCCCCCAGAGATGTATTAAAATCTTTTACTGTGACCAAAATCTAGACGAACTATAAACGTCTGGCAAAGAGGTCTTTGTGCTCAGTGGGTTGCCTAAAAGTCTAGCTTTGCACTACAGGAGTTCTAACAACTCGCTGTCTGAAGCTGCTTTGATTCCTGCAGAGTTCAGTCCTATACTCTATCATTATTATCAAGCCACTGCCTGTCACCGTCAGAACAACAGCTGATAGGGTTAGATACACGCGATCTCTGAAAAAGACATGCTGGCCCCTCACCAATGCGCTGGCGGCCGATCGAGATTAAAAGCATATCCTTATGAAATATTGATCTTTTTGCCAGTGCTTCACAGATCTCGGATAACAAGGAGTCAATCGAGAAGCTCTCAGGTTCTAGCAGGGCTGACAGAGAATACCAGAGGGGGTAAAGTCATGCCCTGATGAGCTCATACCACCCTGCCCTTAATGTACAGATAACAATGCGCATGCAGCTTTTCATTAAAAGCACATGGTATGGTAACAAATGAATTCATTATGCTTTCTTTCTCAGAGTCCACCTTCTTCTCTGCAGTCAGAGTGGACAGAGCGTGCAGTGTGTTTCAATTGCCCAAGGTGCTGTTACAGGATTTATCTTGGCCTATGAAGATGCAACATGTTTGCCTGAACACTTTTTTGTCTTTTATCTAGATTCAGCTGCGTTAGCACGTTTGCGTGAACACCCTCATACTTCCATGCAAATATTGCCTCAGCAAACACATTACACACACACACACACATCAAATTAGTAATTGCTTTCACTGTACCTGGCAGCACATGACTTAGAATAACAGTCCATTGTGTTCCTGAACCAACACCTAGTGCTGGCACAGGCTCCAGTCATCTGATATTGGTGCCACCACGTTGGAGAGGGAGCAGCTTTGCTGAGGTAAGATCAAGGGAGACACAAACAAACAGATACTGCGATACCACCGTATGACCCAAGTTCTCACACTATTAACAAAAGAGGTCGCACATAAAAACCCCAGGCGCTCGTATGGGGCCGACATTGCGCTAAACATAGTAATTATCTCAGTCAGAAGCTGGCAGGAGAACAATTGGCTTTTCAGAGCAGTTTTAGAGGAGAATAAGCGGGAAAGCCAGGACTATGTACCTTGTACCATGTATTCCCTTTCCTCCAAGAATGAAGGCTCAGTTTACTCTGCCCATGCTAAGGGAAACAAGCAGGAAGTACCAGAGTAATTGCTTTTGTATGTGAAAGGGTGGGGGGGTTTGGGGGGATCGCTGGCACTCACACTATGTGGTGCAAGACGGGACTCACGGCTGTCGTGCAGCAATGAGTAGCATTTGAGACCTGGCAGACTTTAGCACAGCAAAGGTCAGAGTGGTAGATAGCACAGTCTCTTGGGATGCTACTGTAAACCTACAAATCCAACTGCTGATTAGGCCTGAGCCACTCATTTGCGCGTGATGCTAAGGAGCAGCACAGAATTAGCCATGAACAAACACTGAGGATTCAGAGTGACAGTTTGGTGAGTGGATCAGATAACATGACAGAAAGGCAAACAGTATCAATGGCCTTGAGTTGAAAATCCATACTTGTCCAGAGAAAATCATTCAGGACTCTAATTATCCCAAACCACAGACTTTTAATGTACAAATCTCATTGCGTCGGGTTTTAGCTTGAAAAAGGCCTGTGTGTGTGTGTGTGTGTGTGTGTGTGTGTGTGTGTATGTGTGTGTGTGTGTGTGTGTGTGTGTTCAATTAAAAAGGTGAAATAGCTTGTTGGGAATGCTAATATGGACACATTTGTACAATCATGTTTTTTTAAATACATTTTAGATCAATTAAATGCCTTCGATACGGACAGTTTGACATGAAAATTAGATGTCTCCATTTTGGCAGTTTTTTGTGCATTGTTTATTTGAGTCACATAGGTCTTAAAAAGCACAAATGCCACATTCCAATGTCAAATATTATTTGGTTATATCTCAGTTTGAATTTTGTATGATTTTGCAAAAAGCTCTAACCTCCACCTCCTACGGTTTTGTCACAATGGATAAATCAGCCTGTAGTTGTGTTTGTATGTAAATATGCAGTTTAGTATCAATAATAGTGTTGGTTGAATTTTAGATATAAACAATATAGCAAACCCATGCTATGATTATACTTTTCTAGTGAGTCAAGGGCAGCAAATTGGAACAAGGGGTAAAGTGACGAGGCATACAAAACCTTTTTATTTAACAATATTGTTGAAAATCACAGGAAATATTAAAAACTATACAAAAACTTACAATCCATCATCAGGCTACACAACATAGCAGAGATTATCAGGCATATCAATCGCTACAACTTCCCACACACAACGCGTGTATCTCATGTCTCTTGTGGACAAAGTGTCTGTGTGTCTCCTGAGCTGTGATGGGTGTAACGCGTTACTAAGTAATAAATTATCCGTTATTCAGACAGCAGTCATTCCCAATCCGTTAGTGTGTGTGTGTGTGAAAGTTGTCCTACAAGCCCCACCCCACCCCGTTATTCCTGCTGTTATACCCCGATCTCACCTATGCGGTTTGAATATGCGACGACCGACACGCAGAAAGATGGAAACCTAAACACAGCGCCAAAACTCGCAGTGAATCATGATGAACCGTACTTACGGCCACCAAGCGAACCTGCGTAGGTGAGATAGGGGTATTAGTCGTTAACAGATTATGGGCCAAACTTCGCTGAGTGATGATGGTAGAATAATTATAAAGGTCTTCACTAAAACAACATACATGAGGAATCACAAAGGAGTTTTCATTTTCTGCAATGGAAAAGTACTCTAACCAGTTACTTTTATCAGAAAGTAACGCTATAATGTAACTGATTACTTTTCAAAGACAGTAATTTTGTAATGTAATTAGTTACTTTAAAAAGTAATGTCCCCCAACACTGCTCCTGAGTGTTGTAGTATTATCTCACTGCTGAATTTTCTTTCAGAAATATTACTTTTGTACATATTGAAGTGCATCATGGTTCCCAAATACAGCAAACCAGTGTTACTGACAGTTCAAAGCTTCTAAAAGATGAATATGTACTGATTTTCATTCCAAAATTGTTTTGTTAAAAACAACCATGTGTGCACACGGACAAAGCTTTGGCAAACTGAGGTAAAATGCAAAAATGGTTAAGCTTGTTTTGCCGTCTCAAACTGTTCATATCTTCCCATATAATACATCAGATTTGGGAAATGTTTGCTCTTTGAACAGCATATGTAAAGAGCATCAGTGTCTTCTAATGCCAGACGGAGCTGACGACATTTGCTCTGCCATCTTTTTATGACAAAGCCTCCAAACGCTTTCTATTTGTGTAGCTAATCAACACTAATTCAACGGATATTGTCCTTACAAGTAAAGCACCCGGTGCATATCTTTTAAGAAAAATATTAAAATAGGATTCTTTAATTAATCTTACATATCGGAGATGCTTGAGCTCCAGAGATCCCACAGAGCTGAGGCTGAGGCTCAAAGGACAGGTGTGTTATGAATGGGACAGATATCTGTTCCATGTTATTATCAAGGATGCTTCAACATACCATGACTTTTGAAGAACTGAGATAAGAATTTTTTGCCAATATTTTTCTGGCATGTCTAGACTCTTTTAGAGACTGACAAGAAATACAGTACGTCTACATGAAACGTCAAGGTTGTCCTTTCATGCTTAGTGTGATAAAATCTGTCTTGTAAGGACTATGATTTCAGACTTATGTCCTTTTTTGAGAAAAATGACAATAAGAATAAATTATTCTTGGGCAAAAAACTTTGTGAATTAGACTTTATTATGCAAGTTATGGGGAAAAAGAGTTTGATTTAATCTAGCAATAAGTCTTTCTAGAAGGTGAAGACAGTCTCGAATCCCAGGGCGGCATCTTGCTAGGGGGCGGCACTGAGCATGCAGAGAAAAAAATAAAGGCAAAGTTCAGAATGTTGACTCAGAAGGTTTTCCATTGTGCTGCATTTTTTCATATCACAGTGTGGGGTAATTACCCATAGCAAAGAAACTCCAAGATGAGATCTCAATGTTAATCTCTTCTTTGTCTTTTAGACAGAAATGAGCCGTCTTTGAGACTTGAATGAGATTTAGGTGTTTTCTGCATGTTCTCAAGGGTGTCTCAAATGTGGCTCATTACCTTTAAATCTCAGAGATAGTTTACATTTGTCTTGTGTGATACTCACATATGCAGAAATGAGGTCATGTGCGGGGAAGCAGGGGGAAAAAAGTGCATACCCAACTTTATACAGCAATGCAATTAGTAAAATTAACCGCACTACAAATGCCACAGAATAAACCACAGACCATAGAATGTAAACCAACCAACTATCAAATAATATTAGCTATTTTATTAATAACACATACATGCTATAAACAGCTTTTACAAGTCCAAACAACTTGTATACGTGGTGTTCAAATCAATCCGGGACGTTAGGTGAAACTTCTCGTGAAACCACGTAATAAGGCAAAAAAAAAAAAACTGTAAAAACTACGTACAAAAAAACCCAAAAAAAACCCCAAACAAACAGATTTTAGTGAAATTCTTCTTTTTCATTTGTGTTCAATTATCATATTTGGATGATGTGTTGATGTGGTGGAAATAATAAAAAAAATTGTTAACAAAAGTTGATTACAAACCAGAATGCGCTGAAGGGATGCACACATTTCTTACTGTAATCTTTAAACGTTTACGTTAAACCTTGCTATGTGCATATGCATACCTTTGGATCATATTGTATCGTATGTAACTGTATAAATACAGAGTTTCAGTTCATTTGTAACCTACAACTGGGATGAAATAATTCAGATTGGTGAAAAACCCATTGGCAAGTGGAAGTCTGGAGTCTGGTGCCAGTGATGGGAAAGTTGTTACTCAAGGCAGCCCACGCAGATCCCCGTAAGATTTATAATAAGAGACAGGAACACCTCATCCATCTGGCTGAAAATGAAACCGAGATGTTTATTTTATTTACAGCGTCAGAGACCAAGACAATATGGGTTATCATAAGACCCATATTAAAAGAAAGCACATGTTTGGCCTCACATGAGAGGCGAGTGTCAGGGAAACTGAGAAGCTGGGAGACACCCGGATTCGTCTGGGATGAGTCCAGTGATCTGAAATCTGGCCACTAACACAGACATGATACAGACACTTTAATGCTAACACACAGACAATGCGTTTTGACATGCAAGGGAATTCTTTGCTGGAGAGCCCAGTGGACATCGACTGCATCACTGGCTTTGCATAAAATATTCTAGAAACATATAATAAGTTGAGACTGTTAACCCTCGTTTGTTCAGCCACAGCCTCAAGGTCAGTTCTGTGCTTTTGCAGAAACAAACATCATGAAAGTGTCTGCTCAGAGATCCCCAGAGCTTCAAAGAAAACCACACACCACCCAGCAGTACACACACACACACACACACACACACACCAACATACACACACACAGATTGCAAACCTAGCCAGCGTGTGAATTTGCTCCTAGCTGTGTGTGTGTGTGTGTATATTTGTGCTTCTTTCGTGTGCAAAATCCTATCAATGTCACAAAGGTCACGCTGTCTCAAGATAACCCGGAGAGATTGCCATGAGATCCTGGGATTTTCAGCCCTATTATTTTGTGATTAGGTGTCACCCGAGTTTCTTCGGTGTCACAATGAAGCCTTTCATGTTGTGGGCTCTCGCGGCTGAACAGGCGCTTTCGTATTGGTATTCAGCACGATTTAAAAAAATCGGGAGAATCGGGCAGCTCACAATGCTTATTCAGACTGGAATTACATATAAACCAGTGCTTTTATAGCTCTGAAGGAATTCTCTGTAAATGTAATTCCCACAGGAAGTTCACTTTCAAATGCTTAGTTTTGTATTTTAGTTTTTTCCCCCCCAATTTAATGGATACCAGTCAGTTTTCATGGTCCAACTAATTCAGGTAGGTTTGTTTACAGAGGATGGTGAAAGCCTAAAGTCAGCAGTTGGCATCGACTTGGCAAAGGAAAGCATGTTAAGAAGACAACCCTGTCTAAACACTGCCTCACCATAACTCAACAAACACGAAACCGTTCAGCGGAGCCCAGAGATGTAGGGCTTATTTACTGAACTACTCAAGCGCACCCATCGTCAATTAGCGAATATAATTAATCTGTCAGCTGCAAGTTTCAAATAAATAATCATTTAAAAAATCCGTCCTGAGATATGAAGTGTGAATTAAAATGCTGCTTTCATTTTTTTTTCCATATATGTTTAAGTTTCCTGTTATAATTAACATAATAGCTTTAACAATCAAGGATGTGTCCTAAAATATTGAATTATTTTTTAACAACATTTTTACCTCTGACTGTAACAAAGCCTGGCGCTTCTACATATTAACAATTACTAAAAATTACTAACAAAATATGTTCAACCCAAAAGCACTAACAGAAACGCATCGTCGAGTGTTTATTTGAAGTAAACAGATGGTGACTGGCAGCACATATTTATGTGTTTATGTATTTTATTTGATATACTGCTGTACTAAATTAATGGCTGTTCAGGAAGTTTTACAGCCTGATTCAGCCGACGGTATTCAGGCTCATAAAAGCGGCTCTCAGACCATGCCACATGACAGCACCACGACAGGCTGAGTTAATCACAGGATCATTTGCACATTTCTATAGCCACAACTAAAAGCATTAGAACCGCCTGTGACTGGCTGTGTTTGAAATATTTACAGTCTGAAAACTATTACAGTATCGTGGTATTATTAATCATTTCAAAACATACAACTCAGTGGTGCAAATGAAATATTATTATAAGGTCTCGGGATCAAAATCTCTTTGCACAAGTACATGTAATCTAAACCAAAAGAAAAAAAAAGATTAAAACTTTAAAATCCTGCTTCTCTATTAGGTTTATGAGGTTTCACTTCTCTATCATATCTAGCACATTGTCAGTGTTTATCACTTCATTGTCCTAAGCTGAAAGAAAGACTTATTACCCAAAAATCTGACGTTGTATTTTATAGTCCTGGCCGGCGTGAGAATGAGAATGAGAAGCAGCACTGTAACATGTTTACAGCAGTCGGTGCATCCGCATGCCTGTGCAGAGAAATGGAGGAACTGTAGTGTGATTTAGGGCAAGTCCTCAGGGAAGGTGTGAATTTTCCTTTTTTTTTTTTCAGCTTTTACAGGATTCACAGCCAGACACAAAAGAGATGAGAACCGCAGGAATAATGAACTGGACAGATAAAAAAAATTAACAGGTATTTGGAAAAAGTCAACAGTAGTGTAACCCAATGAAAGTGTGATACTGTTAAAGATTAATCTGAGACCTAAAAGAGCACTCGGACGATGTGGCCTGACAACAGACAGGAATAAAAAATAAATAAAAAATGCAAGGATTCTGAATGTGTTGAATGCTTGTCTGGGACTCATGTGAGACAAGTTTTCTGATGCTGGCGCTGGATCTGCTGTCTGAACCTTCTATGCAGGGGTCAGTGCGGGCTACTTTGTTATGGTGATGGAGGTCTCATCGAGGTCGTGGGGAGCAACAAAAGCGGCGCTTGTACTGGTCATGCAGCGTGAACTCAACCAAGCGACCCTGCCTAGTGATTTTCTGCACAGGAAATTGCCAACAAAGGCCTTTTTAGGCACACACAATTAGCTGGGCACTCAAGGGGCATGTGTGAGTGCTTATCCATACACACACACCCACACACACATACACTCGTACACACACATACACACACACACGGATGCATGCACCGGTGCACGCTTAAGCACTTCTCAAGGTTTTCAAGTGAAAAATCCATGTGAGCCAAAGCAAAATGGGATTAGCTGCTAATCTAGCTGGCAGAACACATGAGAATACAGCGGCGCTAATATGAGAAGAGACGGCGCGGCTAGCCTATCAGATAAGTTTTAGCATGCCGTTAGGTGGCCTCAGCATCAGGGGTGAGAAAGAGAACACATTAGCGTGTGAAAAGTGATTGTGTTGATAGTCACACTCATGATGTGCAGTTTCCGTTGTTGAGTGAGATAGAAGTGTACACACACACACACACACACACACACACGCCTTACATTTTTAAGGACCAGTTCTTCAAGTACAGTATAAATATATATGGTTATAATTAAGATAAACATATAATATAATATAATATAATATAATATAATATAATATAATATAATATAATATAATATAATATAATATAATGCCTTTTTTTTATTTTTCTAAATAAAGCCTTTTGTAATAGAGCAGTTTTCCCTGTAAGATTTGTTCCTGACCAACATATTAAATGTCCACACACACACACACACACACACACACACACACACACACACACACACACACACACACACACACACACACACACAGAGTAGATGGTGGGTGGGATCAGCCCGAGAATGTAATCACTAGCAGAGTTTGTGTTTATTTATTTGCGCGCACAATGCAAACGCCTTGCCTGTGACGTTTATTTAAGCAGCTAATGGCCCGAAAGCACAGGAAACCCAAGTCACTCAATCCCACATGAACACACTGATTGAACGCTCTTTTTGTCGTTATTGATGTGTAGGTTGTTCCGACAGAAAAACCTAAATGACTAACTGGCTGGTTAGAAATGAGCCGAGCCTTTTTTTATCTGTTCACATTAAGCTGGAGCAGACGTGCTGAAAGCTCCCGCATGGGCCAGAGAGACGTGTCAGGTATTATTAGCATGCTTGCTCTTGTCTAATTCATTATCTACATCGGTAGGTGTTCATGACTTGATTGGAGTGCCCAGCTAGTTCTTTTGTGTTTTACTCCACTTACTTTTTGTCTTGTGTTTTTTTTTTTTTTTTTCTCCATTTAACTGCACTTTTTCTTTATATAAGTGATTCAACTTTTGCATTAAAAAGCAGTTATGTTCTTTGAGTAATTTATAATGAGAATAAAAACATTGCAGAACTCTCAGGCAATAGATTAATGTTATTGAATTATTTGTCAGATACACTGAGTACTCGAGATGTATCCTTATAAATTTCCATTTAAAATTTCTGTTTTAATTTAATAGCTAATTCAGCAGGGGAAAAAATCATATACTATATTCATCGTCCCATAAGTCTCCTTCACAGCACTTACTTAAAATTATCATTTCAATTTTATATTTAAAGTTTATATATTTATTTTATTTATTTTTTCACTGTGATGTGTCTTTTTATTCTATGTTACAAAAACTACAAAAAAGGAAGGCTCTTGTGCTTTGTTGTGTTTTTATCTGTGGTGGGTTTAGTGTGTGATGGCAACCACATAGTTTAATCATCAATGAAATTAATTCATGGAAATAAAAATTGCATCAGGGCCTCCCTAGGGCTTCATTTTCCGTCATCTTTTTTTTTACAGAGAACGATTTCAACAACTGACACGCATGCCAAAATAACCCCGGATGTATTTTTTACCTTTATGTACAAAACGAAATCAATAAATATCAAAAACATCAATTTATCACAGATGACAGGTCAAAGGTAGAACCGTGCTGTTTTTCATCAAGGCTCATTTACTTGAGTGGCAAAGTGGTGTTTCCACACAAATACTTTAACGGGACACACGCATTTAATTTGAAGAGCCTCCAGAGAGCACGGCACGCGATTCACTATCAGGATATCGGATATCACACAGTTAGCACCTTTTCACTCAAAACACCACTGGCATGACTTGTAAAAATGCCTGTGGGTTTTACGCAGTCATGGATACGAGCGAGCTGCTCTCTCTTTCTCTCTCTCTCTGCCTTGTCCTTCTTTTTCTTTTCCGCCTGCTCCTTGTGCTTAGATTGGAGCTTTTTTTTTTTTTTTTTTTTGACAAACACAGCAATTCAATTAGCACCTGAAAGATAGCAGATTCCTCAAGGGTAATTACATTGTGTTTTTGTACTCTCTAATTGGAGGGTTTTAGGTTGAGCGTGGCCTTCATCAGCACCTGTGCGATCGCTGTCCGATATTCCATTCTCACTTTGTTTGTCTCCGGGCTTCCTTGGCGGTGATTGCGTGCAGCAGTTCCAGAATTGAAGAAGGTGCCGATTACGACTAGGCTGGACGTGTCTGCCTCTCATTAATCATGCTGAGGAAAGGGAGTGTTAACCAAACAGCATTCGTGTTGCTTCAGCTATCAGGTATCTGCACTTTCATTAACACGCCGCAACCATCATTATCATTAAGTCGGTAACGTGAATGGAGCTCTCCGGCAGCTTACAGTTACAGACAATGAGAGATGTAATGAATAAAAACTAGCCTCTCATTATGAAAAGCAGGAAGAAGAACAGTAATATTAAGGACGTAAATTGACCACAGCCTGCAGGCCAGTGGGGGGGATTTGTTCAGAGCTCATTGACTGCTTAAGCCTGAATTGACTTCTTCCTGACACTGCAAATCTCTCTGCCACGCATGGTTATTCGAGGAGCGCCAGCAGCGAACAGTGCTGAAGAGTGACCTAGGTTACTACACACACACACACACACACACACACACACACACACACACACACACTTATTAGACTCTGAAAATAAACCCAACATGACCTCACACTAAAAGCTAACACTGGGCAGTGGATAAGGAGTTCTTTGCCCAGACAAATCTCAATCTCGTTTAACCCCATCAGACCAGCGGTACGATTGAAAAAACTGTGATTGTAAATGTAAAACCAATATCTTGCTGGATAAACTAATAACTCAATAACAAACTTTGGCTCCATGGTTTGTGCTGTTAATGGGTTGTGCCTATTAGAATAGAAATACAATGTGTAAGGAATAAAAGACTTAACATTATAAAAAGTATCAGAGTCAGTTAATTTGAGAGATTACTGATAAGTTTCTGTAAAAATGGCATGTTATCCTTTCATCCATTTGTAGGCTCTAAAAAAAGTATCAAAAAATTGGCCTCATTTAGCTTTTACGTATTGATATATCTGTTTACTACAATAAATGAAGAAGTTTGCAGTTTAGTCAGTTTAATATACAGTATCATAAGGAATTAGATAATTAAGTACCAGCAATAACAACAACAATCAGTGGTAGGTGTTTCGCCTGCTATGCGGAAGGCCCGGGTTCGATTCCCAGCCAGTGCCCAAACCCCAGCCACTGGATGCAGTGTCGGTCCCAAGCCCGGATAAAATGGGAGGGTTGCGTCAGGAAGGGCATCCGGCGTAAAACCTGTGCCAAGTTGTAGTGCGGACTGGATAGTCCGCTGTGGCGACCGACCCCTTGTCGAGAGCTGCCGAAAGACCAACAACAATAACAACAACAATAGTTCATGCAAGAACAGTATTGTTAAGTGCACTTGCAAAACCCATTAAGCACCATGATGGAACTGGCTCTCATAAAGACCACCGCAGGAAGGCAAGACCAAAACTTACCTCTGCGGCAGAGCAGTTTATGTAGAGTTACCAGCCTCACCAATCACCAATTAACACAAGCACCTCAGATTAGAGCCTTTATGAAGGCTTTACAACGCATAAGAAGCAGACACATCTCAACTGTTCCAAGGTGATTATTAAATATTTTGAATGCCTTCAGCATTGTTTTACAATGTGGAAAAAATTTAAATCAGGTAAGACCGTGGAATTAAAAGGTGTGTCCAAACTTTTGACTGGGAGCGTACAACAATAAGCCATAACATTAAAACCACTTAGATTTTAGGTTCCCCTTGTGCCACCAAAACAGTTCTGACCTCTCCATGGGCATCCTGTGGATGCTGGAGCCGAATCCCTTGGGTGCTGTGACTGATAATCAAGGTTATTCAATTCACCTCAATGACCCATAGTGTTACGGCTGATCAGTTTAAACATCCCATGTTATCTGTTTTTCTTAGGCCTTGTCTCTTTTATCCTAGTGGTCAACACATCAAAATAGTTTGATCCACAAGATCTAGAAGAGGTTTTATGCCAGATGCCCTTCCTGTCACAACCCACCCGTTTTCTAACCGTGTTGGTTTTATTGGGTTTTATTGGGTTAAGGGTCTTGCGCTCAAACCCTGACCATCCAATCAGCAACCCAAGAGCCTCAACCCTTCTCAGTCACCACTGCCCCTAATGTTTATTTATCATTATTTATTTTTGTCCAACGTATATATTTTTAAACATAAAAGTAAAAATTCTGATCTTAATTTAAATATATTAATACAGGAATGTTTTTGATCAGAGAAGTTACTACTTGTCCTCACTTCCATCACAGCAGCTAAAAACCTTACTGGCATCTCATTTTCCTTTTCCTGAAAATCAAAAAGAACCTGCTGCTTTTCATGTCCCCTAGAAACCACAAAGTGTAAACTTTGTGTAAACACAATTCAAAAGCACAATTTAAACACTCACTGTCATTGTTCAAAGTGTTTACCGGGGGAAAAAAGTATAGCACTAAATATACGCTTTGCCTTTTTTACATGATATATTTTCTCTTTTTGCCTAAAAACAAAACATCAAAATAGGGTTTAAGTAAATGCTAGGCGCCATCTCGGTTCATCCACGATAGTGAGTAGTTTCGGAGAATGCTTAGATGAACGTCTTAAAATAGAAGCTCTGAACTGTCATCTCATAATTACTGTAACTTCAGCATGATGTGAATGCGCTATAAATAATTGCTCTGTCCACCGACAAAGATGGTGGATGACAACTGATCTGAGTGAGTAATAAGCAGCACAACATTCTATCTGCTTGTCTACCAAATTACCTGAAAGATTATCCAGATTAGCAAACCGGTTGCTCCGAGATTAACCAAAGACCTCTAGTTTTACAAGAGTGAATAAACTGAGCAGCAGTAGTGCTTTATCATGGAATTTCCAGAAATATGATATGCATTGTACTTTTTTTTTTGTGCAAAAGGAAAAAATAACAGCTTCATTTTGCAGGTTCAACGTGCCCTTTCTATGCCCGAACCAAAAGCAGCACGAATCAGCATGAATTATTACTTTAGGATAATCGGACAGATTTCGTACACATGCTTCAGGAGACATAAAACATTCTAAATGCATCATAAACATCTCAGAGCAGAGAGGCGATTAGCTCAGGCCAGAGCCTCTTCGCTTGTGGTGGTTAATGCACTACGGCACGGTATGGGGCAGGAACTTAAAGCAATGTGAGTGTGACCCCGGATCATAAACCTTTAGATCTAACATTGCACCACTGCCATGGGATCAGCTTCTGCTTCTTTCTTCTGTCTCACAAACAGAATATTTTATCGTCTTGGTGTAAGAAAGGCCAGAAATAACAGGGTTCAGCTTCATCTGCATTCTGGAGTGCAACAAAGATCCAAAGAGTACATTCAGGGTCTTATTTCAATTCATTTTATACCACAGCGCTCGAATCTGATCTGATAAATTTTCTATTTTTCACCTCTCAGAATACTGCAGCGACAAATCACATTTTTTTTATTAACAACCTTGTTCTGATATGTTCACATTTCTATAGGAACAGTTCGTTGCTCCACATAATGCAAACACTAATACCAAAGTAGTTAAAATGTGTTGTTACTGAAGCATTCAATCTTTAACACTACGAATTTTCAATATTTAATTTCTATATGAAATGTAACAAACTGTGATTTAGTGGTGGTTTAGCACAGTTGCATATCACCTCCAACGTCGGGAGTTTGAATCTCGGTGTTTGTATGTTCTACTTTGGTTGGTTACGTCTCTGTATGCCGGGTTCCTTCTACAGTCCAAAGACATGTGGTGTAGGATGAATGGTGTTAACATATTCCCCTTAGTGTATGTGTGTGTGTGTGTGTGTGTGTGTGTGTGTGTGTGTGTGTGTGTGTGTGTGTGTGTGTGTGTGTGTGTGTGCGCGTGGGTGTGTGTGCGCATGGGTGTGTGTGCATTGAGTTTCTAGAGACAGACTCCAGGTCCCTGAGACCCTCTATAGAAAATAGATGGATGGACAGAACTTGGAAGAAAGAAATCTCCCGTTTCAGTTTGTTTTTGTAACATTAAGTTACTTTCCAAACACAGAAAAGTCTTCAAGACAAAGGAGATTATGACTTGTTCTTTCTTTATATATATATATATTTTTATTTATATATATATATATTTTTTTTTTTTTTTTTTTTTTTTTTTCCCCCCATCCTTGTAGCTTCAAAAAAAGAAGGCAATAAAGAGGCCAATGTGGGATCTGTTTATAGCTGTTTAAACATTTTAACCTAATTTGCAATTGTCTCATAAAGGAGGAAAATGACAAGCAGTTTATTACTAATAAATGCAAAAGTATAAATGCTGATTTACTGCACTATAAAGGGAATAATATAGTGCAGTAAATAATAGTGCACACTTGCTGTTATAATAAAACAATCAACGTTGGGAAGGTAACAGAAGCCCCACCTCAGCAGACCACCCTGTTGTTGATTACTGGTTATTCTCTACAAAAGAATGCCATGATTTGTTTGATTTATATATTGTTTTATATGCATGTTTTATTTCGTGCTCATAAAGCGAGCGGCACAGCACTAAATTTTCTGTTATAAGCTTACACCATTTACTCTGCTAATATATTAAATGATATATTTTACAGTAAATAGCTGAAGCACGTTTTTTTTTTTTTGAGGTTATGTGTGGCTAACGAGTTCGCTCTGTCCAACATTATCCTGAGAACAAAAAGAAAAACGTGAACTATTAATTAGTGTTTTCTGGTTTGTGTGAAATGAATGCAAATGAATGAGTACTTTTGTTTGTCTTAGTCTGTTAATGTGGGTGGTGAAAAAAACAGCATTATCTGTTTCTTGCTTTTTCCCATCACACACACACACATACACACACACACACACACACACACACACACACACATACACACGCACTTTAAGTTGCATGTAGACTGTTTAATGAGGTCCAAAGCTGCTGTCGCCACTTGTCTCTTTCAGGACTGAAGTCACCACAATGGAGCTGTTTCTAATGGAGCCAGTAAATACTTGTGACCGAAAGACAGTCCTTAAAGACAACTAGAAATAGAGGTGACATCAGTCATGGTATAGATACACCAGATACATTATTCATGACACCGATTATTAGTGAAGGGAGTCAGTAACCATTCCATAATCGATCATTGGCTTGAAATAAACTGATTGATTAATAATCAGTTTAACAGCACACTACAATGCTTCTTGTACTCATTGTGTTTCTTGAAAATTGATCCCATCATTTAGTATTACTACCCCTAGAGCGCATCACACATATACACCATATACATCGACTAGGATTACTCGCATAAGCACCTATCACTGGATATATTAATGTTCCAGCTGTCAAAGGAGAAGTACATTGTTATTGTAGGCCAATCAGTATTTACCATTATGCGCACAATCCTTTCGACAGATTTTGTTTATTACACTCATCATGTTAAAATTTGTTGGTGGTTTACTTGGATCATTTTCCCTAAAGCCAAAGTACACCCATATTCGGGAGCTGCCTTCTTTTGATGATGATGATGATTTTATAACAGGTCATCGTGTCTGGTATTTTACACAACCGTTGCGAGCATGTGCAGTTATCGACACTATATGCATGTGCGTTCCTCTGACCTTACGCGTATTTCCGCTACATAGTATTTGCCTGCGTCCGCAAAAAAGAAGAAAAAAACATGCAGTATGGTGTATTTTTGGAAATTTTAACTTTCATAATCGTTCTCTCGAAATGTACAGGAAATCGATTGATCATCAGCTATTGAATCAATCTTATCAATATTATATATATTCTAAATTCACTGTTTTATATTTTTTTGATTTAACATTGTTCAATTGTAGTCTAGTTAATTTGAATTGTCTGATTTTGTCTAGTCTAGCTAAATACATTAATCTTACTTAGCGTGGCTCTGCGAGATATATTTGTTTTATTTTTTTTTGTCTCGGAAACCATTCTCAGGTATAGATTTTAGCAAGCACACTAGGTGTAAAAAATAAAAATAAAAGTAACTACTTTATTGTGGTCAGGTTCACTGTAGATTCGTGGTCTATCATGAGAATACTGTGAACGAGGCAGGAATAAACCCTAGATGGGATGTTGATTCATCCCACAGGGCCAAGATATCACATAAATACAAATTGAGTGGTGTACGTGCACTGAGGAAAAAATTTAAACTCATCTCACTTCTTTGTATGTGAAAATTACAGTTTCTTTAGTGGAAAACTAGAGATATTTGTTTAACAATAAACATTTTTATGATTACATATTATATATAAATTAGATATAAAAGATACAATTATTTAGAAACAGAAAATGAAAAGGAGTTTATTTATGAACTAACATTTAAGGTTTTATCAGGCGCATATCTCACTGGAGATCTGTAATCATACAAAACACAAGGCAATGCTAAAGCACTAGGGCAGTTCTGTAGGTCAGAAAGGGTTAAAAACGTACAAACGGGGCAGGACGTGCCACATCTGATAAGTGTAATAGCAGAGCAATGTGCAGCGATGTTAACTGCAGCGTCTCCGCCCTGTCTGCTCCCACATTTCCACCGCAAATAAAACAAGTGATTGTCGACTATACGCGAGTGGGGACTCAAATTAAAATCATGCAGTGCCTCGCAATCATCTGAAGAGCATCTGGCTCAATGATGATCTCTGCGCTGCATCAGCCTCACACAGGAAGTGAAAAAACAAGACAGTATTAAAAGGAACGGGACTTGCAAAAATGGAGGAATAATTAAAAAATACTGTATGAGTAAGAGTGAGTATAATGGTGTACATGCAGGGGCTGCTGGGAAAAAAAAGCACAAGCACAGGGAATAGATCATTATCAGTTCAGCAGGGTCACTCGAGGATGGAAATCCGATATCAGATTTCGTCTTGAATAAATCGCACTGCCACTTTATATCTGTACGCCGTGGACTCGACTGTAGTTCATGTTCCTCACTGCCACAGTGTATTTATTGACGTGTCTTTAGTGGTTCATATCTTGTATTTAATAATGTTTGCGCTCAACGTTATCCTTTTGCCAGACTCGTGTAACTGCACTGTCTACATACATCACATCCTGAATGTTGATCGAAACCAGAATCAGACCAAAGAGCACTTTATTTTACTGTATGCCTCGGCAAGGCTGCGGGATGTAGCCAAGAATTTATGTCAAGATATATATTTAAAGTGATTGGCAAACATGAAATATGCAGTGTATAGTATGTATGTTTTTTTTTTCTTGAAGAATGGAGACAATAATGTATAAAATTTTACAAACGGCAGGCAGATTTATACTGCAAATTTACAGATATTTTTAATGAGGAAAAAATATATACTTTCCTTAGATACATTCACATTTTTGTAGCCCTTAAAACCAACAGCATGTGTTTGCATTACTATGTTTTCAAAAATATATACAGGGGTCAGGATTATGCAATATAGAGTAACATACTGTACTTATTTTTCAGCACAACCTAGGCAATCTGATGAAATGTATTTTATTTTATTGTAGCTAACTTCATAAACATAACTGAGCAACAAAAAAAATTATGAAATAGGCAAATAATAGCACAGTAGGTGGGTGGTTTCCAGCTGTTACTATAATAAAAAATAATAGTAATATAAGCATTTAGTGATTTCAAACAGCATTCATTTATTCCGCATTTGTAACAGCATTCCTATATTCTGGTGATCAAATTTAAGAGTTTTAATAGTAACGATAACTTGGGTTTTACCTGACATATCCTAAAACACAAATGCCAAGTTTGATGTCAGTACTCCCCCGACAGTACACACTGGCATGACTTCCTTTACATACATTACAGCCTTCTGTGATTAAACAAAACACATGTAAACCCACATAACCAAAGAAAGGTACCAGCACAGAACTGAAGTCCCATGTGAGCAGGTAAAGAGACTGCGGATGCAACTAAGCCATATTCATATCTGCTAGTCAGCCTTGTAACACACTCAGTGGCAGAAATAAAACAAAGAATTCTTTGAGGACTAGTACGGATAGGTCATTTCCGCCAGCAAGGTATTTTCCCCAGATCTGAGGACATTTTCACATATAAAGGCAAGGAACCTCTGTCACTGTAGGAAGTAGCGCTGCATGCTTTTTTGAAGGCTAACTACGATCAAAATGAAATTTGATAAAAAAACTTAAATAAAGTAGTTATTTATATAATCATTCATGTTCTCCATGCTCTACTAATTTTTGTGCTGTTTTTGCACGTTTGGTGAAAAATAAACCAAAATAAGTACGTTTTTAGCCTACAGACAGTGTTTTTCTGGGCGTTTGATATGTTTAAATATGTCCAGGGTGAAACTAAAACTAAATAACAAATTAACCAAATTATCCATTTCATTTGGATTTGGATTCAGCAGAATATCTTGAAAATAGTTTTGGTTCCAGCACCAATTCAGCCGCTGTTGGGGATTCAAATCTGGTGAGGCCAGTGGTTTGGAGGTGGCACTGCTGCATTACCAAGACAACGACATGAGCAACTTATTTAATGTGAACCACATCAAAAATATATTAAGTGAGCAATAGGATTTGACAATCGTTGTTGGGGAAAAAAAACAAAATGTACATTGTACCTGTAAATCAACAGTGCGGAGAAGAAACCAATTGTAAAGATTTTACTGAAAAATACTGAAAAAGTAGTTTTATGCTCAAAATCTAAGGAGTGGAAGCTGAACCATTATCATGTATCTCCCATCTTGAGCATAATTATTGTCTATACGCTGTGTTTCACAGACACCCACACCTGATTACGTAAATGTACAACTTTTACACTGCTGAAAATGTGGGCTGTTTTTTTTTCTTTTCCTTTTTTTCCTCTCAAGAGATTTATCGGTACCTTAAACCCACGCATACTCTGTGTTGGTGGAAAAGTTGTGGCACATCTCAGAGAGAGCGAGCAAAAGGTCTTCAGGAGTGTGTGTGTATGTGTGTGTGTGTGTGTGTGTGTGTGTGTGTGTGTGTGTGTGTGTGTGTGTGTGTGTCTGTGTGTCTGTGTGTGTGTGTATGTGTATATTTTATGCAGAGACACACTCACTCTTACTCTTAGACCATATTAACAATTAAATGTGAATTCTGTGCCAGCTGGCAGTTTCTAAACTTTTATACAGTACACCAAGCAAAGCAATCGTGTGCTCTTTATTAATTCCCGACAAATATCATTGGTCACCAAACATCTGCAGAGAACGTATCTGTGCATCTATTGGACGATGTTTTTGACCACTCCCACTGATTTCTCCATTTTGTGTGACCTAGTTCAAGAAAAGTGTGCAGTCGCTATAAGATAGTAACGAAGCTGTTATTCCAGCATCCAGTATCTGGTGAGAATTTTGGTGGGATGAATAACATGAAAAAGTGAATGCTGCTGATAATTTGATGATTAATGTGTGAGTTTGTGAAAAGATAAAACAATATTTTTAAAAAAATACATCTTCCATAAATGTCACTCAAGCAAACGGAAATCATGCTTTGGGCTTTTTTTTTTTCTTTTTTTGGAGAACAATGCATGCAGGGTGTACAGTAAATGCATGTTGTGTGTCCCATGTGAATCGCGTGTACCGCCCGAGCTCTCACATCTATGAGACTGAAGCAGTGCTCACGCATATAGTGCATTATTCCCCTTTTCACTTTGGGCCTTGAATCATTACTGATGCTCAGAGGGGAATAACAGAGGACAATCGAGCAAGTGAGAATCACAGGCATGTTGCATTCAACCCCTCAGTGCAGATGCATATAAGTTAACATGGAATAATTGTTTTTTTCCCCCTAAGTTTTATTACAAAACTCATTCTTTATCCTCCATTCAGGATGATCAAATTTGCCCCAAAATAAGATATCTTATAAACCGCCTTTTGTTTTATGGCCTTTAAACAGAGACTCTTTCGGAATTTTGTAAAAATCCTACACACATAGGCAGCCTTCCCTCACGGGCAGTGGTGATAATTTGATTATAACAATGTATTGTATAATTGATTTTCAGCACAGGTCAATACTGCAGAGATGGGAAGAACAATAAAGCTGATAGTAAAAAGTATGAATTAGAAGAAGCAGAGTTCTGTAAAAAAAAATCTATTTTAAATTCATATTTATATATATATATATATATATAAATATATCTTTTTTTTTTTCCCCTCCCGAAATTTAAAATCGATATATATGACTCACATATGCCTATCCAAATTAGAATGTACTAAATCAGAGACAAGTTAAACCCAGGGTATAAATGTGGAAATTAAGTTCATATGTGTTGTGTTAGGTGGCATTGATAGAGTTTTAGCAATTAAAAAGAAATAAATAAATCTGGTATTATTTAAATTATAATATTGTGTATATAAACAGACACTTCTGTTCTTATTTTCTGTCCCAACTAAACTGCAAGTATATATTCAATAAGCCATTGTTATTACCATATATAATAAGTTGTTAACTGAATTGGGGGGGCGGGGGGGCTTGGGAGAGAGAGAGAGAAAGAGAGAGAGAGAGAGAGAGAGAGAGAGAGAGAGAGAGAGAGAGAGAGAATTTGTGTTTGAAATATACTAAAGATTATATTGGTGCTTCTGTTTCTTTATAGAGGCACAGGATAGAGACTTCCTTAAGTATAATGCAATAATGTTTCTGACCTTAAATATTATTCTCTAATGTGTATCTAGTCATCTAATTAGCTTCGTGTTTGGCATACTGTATACTGTATAAATAAACATACTACACTTCTAGCAAAACACGAATCCTCAAGGGTGCTAACTTCATTAAGAGGTTCTAGCTTTTGTTTAGGGAATCTGCAAAAAGCCTCCCACCAAAAGTTCCCACCAAAATAAGTTCAGATTCCCACCAAAAAAAAATCTCCAGCTCATGTAAACATATTTGTAAGAAAATAATTCCTGTTTATCACTGCATCAATAAAGAAAATCATTAAGAACATTACAGGACCTTACATGCTAACTTTATTGCAAATAAACGTTTATCAAATTGTGTTCTGAAATTAAAAAAAAAAATTCTTAACTTAAACCTCAAAGTACAATCCTGCACATGGATTATATATTAATTATTAT
>JAQQZT010000011.1:13851855-13871859 GCA_030068275.1 Clarias platycephalus | reverse complement strand
TTGGGTGGCTTCATGCTGCAGGCCGCACAGCTGATAGAGCCAAATTCAGGAAAACAAAACCCTGGATTCATTCAGTTAGCTTGGCTCAGCTCATATATTAGTTTCAACTGACTTCATCTGGGTAATCTCGGCCCCTGAACACATTCTCCGGTGACGGTGCGGCAGATAAAGAAATCCAAGTCTGGGAGTATTACAGGACTTTCTTTCAGCGTCTGTTGTATCAAACCCACAGAGATTGTTTAACTTGATCTAAACAGCAAAAATGTATGAGAACTGGATACAGATGGATGAAGGGAAGTCTTGTGAAATATATGCGCAGCGAGTTACCCGATCTGTCCAAATCTATTAGTAAATATAATGTTACAGAGATGCAGTAGGTACTGCACTGTTACGTTTCAGATGAAAGCTGTTAGTCGAACTTGCCATCAAACTCTACAAATGTGCATCTGATACATTAAAGGCCTGTTCTTTGCATTTGGCTACAAGTGTGTGTCGACTAAACCTCGACTCAGCGCTTTCTGATAGGAAGTGTTTCAACTGAAAAAGGAAGGCACTTGTTGAGGACATGCCTATCGGGAGTTTAGATCTAAGAAGGAGCATAAGCTTGCACAGATGTCAAGCTGATCTAAGAAGCTGTGTATTCCAGAGACAACAGCATGCTCCCCATCACATGAAACCAGCTGGGATTTCCCCCAACACAGGCAGATATCTAGGCGTGACATGGTCTGTGGTGGCACAAAGAGGAATACGTCAGGGAGAAAGAAATGTCTGCCTTCATTTCCGACAGACACCCGACCCTCCTGTGGGAGCTTGTGAGCATGAATGAAGCTGGCGGACACATTTCAATAAAGTCAGAGGGCCAGAGGTGGGCTTTTTCCAACGCCTATAAAAGACAAAGTCATCCCTGGTGTGTTCAGGAACCTGTGATTGACACATTGATGGTGAAGCAGTGACTTTGAAGAGGCAATAATAACAGTGAGATTATTGTATAAAGAAGTACAGGGATGGTTGGTTTGAAGCAAGCTTTCAATGGTTATAGTCACTTGGTAATCCTATACCTGGAAAGTCTGTCGGGTTTGCTGGGGGCCAATTAAAATGGCTTCTGGAAAGATATATCAGCCCCTCATCTAGAAAAAAAAATATTCTTGTCCATTGTCAGATTAGCTCAGAAATCATCTCACCCTCATCTTCTGCAAGTAACTGGGAACGGGTCAGATCCTCTCACCCTACCTCCACTCTGAAAGTTCATCCATTTAATATAGCTATTACGGCTTGTAGGACACAAAGGAGCTGCCTTCTCTGTGCAGCCATGTCATGGGTAAGCGATTATGAAGACCGAACCACTTCATCTTCGGCGACACAAGGTGGCCATTGCCTGGTCATCTAGCATCCAACATGATGGAACAGCAAACGATCAGTGGCACCAAACGGGCTGCTGTCAGCTTCTGAAAGCTCCCGTCGTTTCTCAGAATCAACCATGCTCGTTACAAATGGATGAGGTAAACGCTGTTGACGCCAAACGCTGATTTATTAGTTTCTTCATGTGCCTAATAGCTTCCTTATTAAGATTTACGATATCAGCCGCACATATGATTAATTAGTCTTTGCCCTTTTTCCAAGCGCTTTAATTCAGCTGCAGAACACGGATCCTTTAAACCTTTAAATTACATGTACAAGACATAGTTATACTAGTTGAAGAATTTATTAATGATTCTTAACTTTTTAATTGGCATCTTAAAGAATGAAAAAAAAATCTCACATAAGTATCACCTACTATATGTAATGAAACCAAAATTTAAAAACCTCTATTCTGGCTCTGGTAATGTCTATAAAATATTCTCATGCAAAAGAAACACTTTTAAATAAAGCAACAATACAAAAAAACCCTGTTATTTCACAAATTCCTATGAACACACATGTCCAATAAAGTGTTAACACAAACACAAATAGCCTGAAGAACTGTGACATAGTATAGTACAAGTATAATACAAAATACAATAAAACATTCAGTTTTATAGCATTACAGTAAAATCCTAAAATGAAAAACAAAATTCAATATTTAGACTATTGAGTCTCAGGTACCATTAACATTACTTGTCACTGCTGAGAAGCTGCAGGAATTAACTTACATGAAGTTGTACGTAATTTACGAAAACAGAAAAAACACTAGTATGGTATTTTTACTGTTAAAAATGTGAAAACAAAATAAATTTTCAGAATGGAAATAATACTTAAAATAACAGTCGACTTAATAATTTACAGATAATGTCTGTAATTTTACAGTATGTAGTTATTAAAAAAAAGGAAAACTACTATCAAATTTTTATGTTTTTTTTCTGTAAAATTAGGACTTTTTTTTTTTTTTTTACAGTTCAGAGAACCAGCGAGCTCGAGCCTGGTGTTCGGCTCAGGCTGGAGAGAGTCAGGGGTCACTGCCACACTCATGATGCGTGGCATAATAATGAGCTGCCTCTTCGCTCACCCTGTCAGGATGCATTAGTGCCGGAGAGCCTGAGTCGTTTCACAGCTTCGCTTTCTCTCCCACACAAGCTCATTTCTTCTCACGCATTTCAGCCTTAGTCCTCTACCAATAACAGCAGTACCACATTCTGGAAAAACACTAACAATCCTTTTGTATATACATAATAATCATACAGATATGCAGAGGGGGTATTTTTTCTTTCTTTAAATATTATTCAGTTATTCTGGACATTTTTATCTTTTTGGAAATTAATCTTATTATCCTATGAGATAAAATATAAAATATTTATATAGAAATGCATATATATGTAGGCAAAAATCCTCACATCAAAGCCAGAAAACAGTTTGGTAAAATGTTACCTAACTTTGTATCTTGTGTATTTGTGTCTTTGTATTCTCTCAAATATTATTCAGCTATTCTAGAACATGTCCTATTTTTGTTTAATAGTTTAACAAGCAGACTCATCATCACCAACACCACAATCATCATCCTCACTACCATCATCATCATCATCATCAGGCAGTACCACACAGTGCATGGCTCACTCTCTCCACACAGAGGAGGTTAGGTTTTAATGTAGCCATTAGTCAAAGGAAGGGAAAAAAAAACAATGCGCTTTTCTCTTCCAGGTGTTGTTAAAGTGAGTGTAGGCCTAATGCGTCGAGCACGTCTTTGCTCAGCCAGGAAAATGTGCATGTGCAGCTTTATAAATGACATGTTAATCCTGCTAACTCCAAACACAAGCTGCCCACCATTACACCATTCCACATGTGCACCCGGTAACACTCTCGCTCTCTTTATCCCTGCTGCATCACATGCATAAACAATAGCAGCCAATAAACCCTGTCTCACACACCCACCTAAACACACACACATCCTGAGCTCAAGGCTACACTTAAAAAACATGTTTATGAGCACAAGTGGGGTAGCAGAGGTTCTACGGCAACAGTAAAGACATCAGTCCTCAGCTGCACTCCGGAGAGACCCCGACATAAAGCTGCAGACCTTTTTTCTTTTCACCACCATGTATTTCCTTTTTTTTCCAGTGCAGTAACTGCAGAAATGTGCTCCATGGTATTAAACGGACATTCTAATGAGTCTGAGGGTGAATGTGGGGTCAGATCGAGGGCTCTGCTCGCCACACAACTCATTCGCTGTGGGAAAGAGTCAAAACCAAAAAGGTTCCTATTGTAGAAGTACAGCGTGCACTAGGAGCTCAATAGTGGAAACAGAAGGTGATACTAGGATGAGATTAGATGAGGATCTTAGATTTATGCTCTCTAGGGTCCTCTCCGTAATGATATGTGAGAGATGGTGGGAGAGCTCCTCATTACAATGCTACGCACTGCCAGCCTGGTCATGGGCCACCATTTCCCAGACATCCAATCACAGTACAGTGAGGAACAGAGGCTTCACATTTCACTACAGTCACCTGAACATCTTATCAGGGACGAAAGAATATCAATATTGCATAGCTGCATGTACAAAATGGTTGAGTGGGATCAAAAGCAGTTTAGGAATGGAAATTCAAAGAGAGGTTGGATAAATGAAAACCTCAAAGACTTGAATATTCTGTCTGAGAACTGATGCGTTAGTCGTCCCAAAAATAAAATGTACATGTTTTCCTGAGTAGCTCAAGTCAGGGAATACAGATTTGGTGTCAAATGTTTTTCGATTATTAGATACTGTAATTTATCTAAACAAAAATATGAATGAAATAAACATTTTAATATTTAAAATATAAGCAAATTGAGTTATTACTCCTCAGTTTTGACACAGTTCTTCTGACTGGTCAGATGGTTTTGACTAATTTTCCACAAAAGCAGTTGTGACAGTTAAAAATGCACTTGTACTATAATGTTGCTGTTTTTCTAGTAACATGGACATGGGTCAGGGGTAGCTCAGTGGTTAAGGCATTGGACTACGGTTCGGAAGGTCCCAGGTTCTAATCCCACAACCACCAAGCTGTCCCTGTTGGGCCCTTGAACAAGGCCCTTAACCTTCAATTGCTCAGATGTATAAAGAGGTAAAAATATAAGTTGCTCTGGATAAGGGTGTCTGCCAAATGCCTAAATGTAAATGGACATAAATACATGTGGATGCTCCACATCATATAATAGTATAAAAAAAAAAAAATACTTTTATTTCTCTATATAATCCTCTGCTTCAGTAATGTATTTTTCCCAGGGTTTCACTAATGCTTGAATACCATCAAGGTAGAAAGTTTTCTCAGGATGCTGGAGCCATGATCAGACTTCCTCCTTCACGTCTGAAATGTTGCCGTCCCAGGAACTCCTTTAATGGCCCAAATGTGTGGAAATTTCTTGGAGCAACTCCAAGAGGAGTTGCCGTAATGTGCAAGTGGTGTTGGTGAATGATTGTGTACAGTTCGCACAGAGTCTGCTGCAAGTCACTTCTGCTGGAAATGTCATTCACAGACATGTGGCTTTCTTTAAAGTTTTGCACTATTCAACTAAGGGTCTCATCACCATACTGTGCTTTATGTCTTCTGCACAGTTTTACCCATTTATTAATTCCTGTTTTGTCTTGAACACTCATCGTTTTAATAAACTTCTATTTGTTTAATCCCATGCTACAAATGTTGTTTATTCACAGTGTTATTTTATTGATATAATTTTTATACCACTTTACAGCACAACCCGAAATTATTTTCATGCAAATCATTTTAAAGCAGTTTTTTAGAGAATGAAATTGATATCCCATGAAAATAGAGCTTTTTTTGGACTACAATGCTAGTTTGTCTATTTTGTACATAGCAGTATGGCACGCAGAGTCAGAAACCACATAAATCTGTACAGGTTGAGGAAGTTTGCAATTTATGCAAATACTATGCTAAACTAATTTTTGGAGAAGTGTTATCTGATTTCGGTTTAGGGCATTTTGAGAGTTACTGAGAGTTTAGGGGTATGTAATTTTAATTGTTGCCCTAATTACTACTGTGTATACTATTCAATGTCTGTTAAAGCTGAATTTATAACGTGAAGAAATATTTACATTTATATATATATATATTTATATACTTAGAGAGTATGCGTAGAGAGTGTGCACTTTCCCTTGTACAGGAACTCAATGCAGCAGCATCTTCCAGTCCCCTCGTGTAAATCACTGGGCAAGCAGCAACACAGTTTATGATCACTTTCTGCTTGCATCTATTTACAAATTATGAATATGGCAGTCTTTCAATTTGCAAATTTGGCCATTGCATAAAATTATGGGTGTTTTCGTAGGAGACTGTTATAAAATGGCAATCCACTCCACAGTCTACCATACCTGACAGACATTACCTAAGCAATTCCATTTACATGTTAACAACTTCCCCAGCTCTGATTGCATAATCTGTCAATTTGAAATGCATCTGTCAAACCAACACATGCAGAAATGTCAAATATGGCAGATGCTTTCATTCAAAGTGAAATACAGTTGAGTGCAAATGTTTGTGCATTTTTAAATTCATTTGTTTCTTTTATTTTTCTTTTTTGGAAGAAACAAAATGTATCTCCATTTTACGATGGGTCGAGAGGTTAAAATTATTCCAGTGAATTGAAAAATGAAATGTATGTGAATCTTGCACCAATGCAATCTAAAAACATACATCAAAAATCAAGAATACAAAATCGTTGAAAAGGTTTTTTGCCATGAAATATAGTGCATGTCATCGGGCTGGTAGAACAAATATGTCAAGAATAACAAAGGTAAATATTACTGTCAGGATTGAAAAGCTGCTCAGACAATATAAAAGAGGTTGAAGGATGCTATCAATGCAAAGGGTTGGCTTCAAAGTTTAAAGGAAATTTTAATAAGACATTTAGAAAAGCAAATCTATAATCCACATGTTTAACAAATATTTTTTTTGCTAATGTTTGTTTTTGTGTTATTTGTGATAATGAAAACATGGCTATGAAAACCCAACATGCAAAATACTATTGTTATATACTTACTGTTAGAAAATTTGTTAAATCAAATTCGTTATCTTTTTTTACTAAGGAAGTGCAGAATTCTGAACGTAATGGTGCATATTTGACTGAATAAGGTGCAATTATGGACTTCATATACAAAGTAGAACCCTTAACAATTGTCTGAATTAACGAGGAAATCTGAAAGGCAGACACTTCTCTTTTTCTGGTGTAATAAAAGCGGACAAAAAAATGAAGCATGTTTAGTTTGCAAAGTGGTTGAAAAAGAGAGAGAGAGACAGCCTTGAAATGTTAACAAGTGTCATATGACATTTCAGCCAGTCTTCTGTTTTGCTTCCTGAGTTCTCGATTTCTGCCTCATCCACACCTCCCTAATCATTGTTAGCAACTGTCCCTTGTGCTTAGCCTCATTTTGTCACCTGTGTGTTAATCGTTTGTCCCATTAGTCACTGTTCGTCAGCATTTTTGTAAAATATTGCCATTTTTTTGCTTTGGTTTCCTAGCCTGGTTGGGATTCTCTGGTATTTACTGTCTTTGACCTTTGCCTGCCAGTTTGGTTTTGAGAATGGATTTTTACCCATTTATTGTGGCTGCCTGTGCTTTGCTCCCTGACCCAATATTTACCATAATGCCTCCAAATAAAGAACATTAACTGCCTCTGGCTCTGCTAAGACACAAGTCTATATATATATACTGTAGGTTATAGACGTTATTCCGGCACCTTCTCTGGCAATCCAAAAACATGCAGGTTAGACTAAGTGATGTCTAGAAATTTCCTGTACTGGGGACTTTAGAGGCCAAGTCAACAGCTTTGTCATGTTCTTCAAACCATTCCTGAACAGTTTTTGCAGTGTGCCAGGCGCATTATGATGCTGAAACATGACCATGTCATAAGGGAATACTGTTGTTATGAAGGTGTGTACTTGGTCTGCAACAGTGTTAAGGTAGATGGTACATGTCAAACAACCACATGAATGGCAAGACCCAAAGTTTCCCTGCAGAACATTGCCTAGAGCATCACACTGCCTCCACCAGCTTTGCTTCTTCCCATAGTGGTGCAAATTCTTCTCAAGGTAAGTGATGTACGTGCATCTAGCTACCTACATGATGCCTATCGTAGGCATGTAGAAGAAAACCAAAGACGCTGAAGAAATGTTGAGTTGTTGAGGTGAAATGTTATAAAACTGATGGACAATTAACCATCTGGGACTTGCTAACAAACTGGAAATCTCCTTTGGAATGAAAGTAAGCTCGAAATCAATTCTAATTTCATCAACTTCATTAACTGATTATGAGATGCAGGCGTGCTGTAATGACCCTGAAATTAAACCCCAGTGCTCATCAGCATCATCCAAAAAAGGAAAAAAGTCGGTGTTGATCAGTTGTGAGGCCAATATTTATTGTGTTAGATATAATTTGTTTCTACCTCACATTCAGAGGGATAATCAATGTCCATTTATTTATTTATTAGAACGAGATCTTAATTGGAAAGATTGAAAAAGAAGAAAGAAGATTTCTGTGCTGCGGTCTCCAAACATTCAACAGAAAAAAAATATTACTATAGTACCACCCACTGTTTTCACCTGAACTGGACAATTAGACTAGATGTTATTAGCCAAATTCTCTTTCTAAAAAATAATATTAAGTTACAATAACTGTTTAATTGTATACAAATGTAGTCTGGTGAGAATCAGCACTGCAGCTATGAAAGCAGTTCTGGTTTTAAAAACTTACAGCTTTATATTAATGTACTCCTTCTAATATCTTTATCTTTCTGTAGTAACACCTTACACTGGGACTTATACAGCACACATCACATTTCCAGTATGGTTTCAGTTTCAGGACAGAGTGTACATTTTGCAGTTTGTCCAAAGCATGAAAAGCTGCATTTCTGTCTCCTTAACATCAAAGGAGAGACAAAAAGCAGAGGCGGGTAAGGGAAAGACTTTATAGAGTGGGTATAAAATGTCTGCACACCCCTGTTCGAATTGCAGGTTTTTGTGATGTAAGAAACTGAAACCAAGATAAATCATGTCAGACATGTTTCCAATTGTAATGTGATATGTTAAAACAAAGAGAAAAAAAGCAACAAGAAGAACAAACGTACAGTAACCTGGCTGTATCTGGTTACACCAGAAAAACCTGTAATTTGAACAGGGGTGCTTAAAGTTTTCTCCACTGTAGCTACTAGAATGCAAATGTTAACAGGAGCTAATTTGTCTTACAGACAGCTTCAAAAGTAACAATAAATGTATAAAAAGTACTAAATGTCATTCATGAATAAAATAAAAAAAAGTTTAGTGATTTGTTAGTGTTTGGAATGAGAGGAAGAAACCTCTTGGAGACATGATTAGAAAAATACCAACGCTATAGTGACAACAGTAACTCTATTTCATGACAGCACCTTCCAGTGGATTATGATCAAGGATTATATTTCCTGTAAGAGCAAGACAAGTGTATTATTCGTAATTAAAGGCACTTTAGTGGAACATCCTTCTTGGGTCATTTCTTAGCCTAGGATGGTCTGTGTTCATGCTAGCATTATTAACAAAAGCTCACAGGTAAGAGTTCATTGAAGTATGTAAATACAACTTGGTTTGGTTTATTTGTTTCTATCTTAAAATCCATCTGAATGTTGTTTAATGTGAGTTTGTACCATTGCTTTTTTTGTTGATTATGTAAGTCAATCATTACTGCACGTGATGTAATATGTTATAGCTGGAATTATGCGAGGATGAAATTTTGCAGCTAAATTGTGTGCTTATATATTTTTTAACACATTTAGGATGTTAAATTAATCATGTATGCTAACACATTTATTTTGACAGCTGTGCATTCCAACTATATTAACAACAATAATAATAATCTGGGGGTAATTTAGTCATATTACAGTTAAAGAGTTCCAGCTTTCCTTCTGAAAGCAAAATGTCAGAATGAATGGATATCTGCTGGAAGAAATTGCTTTAAAGAGTACTGAGTAATAATGATGGATTTACATTATTAGATATAATAAATGTAGCATCTTAGAACTTGTCTTAGTACTTCGAATCATTGGCCAAGTTATCCTTTGTTATACACTTTGTACTGTACTGTATGTGAATAGTTTCTCACCATAGACCATCTCTGCTTTGACAGCACAATATAACATCCTCTCTGAAGAATAATCTTAAAATAAAAGAGGACTTGAGATGTTCTTCAGAGCAATAGCATAGAAATCCGTTTTTTTTTCTTGTTTGTTTGTTTTTGGTTCCATAAAGTCTCTTTTGTTGTTGCCACATTAAACCAAGTCATTTCTTAACTCATGGTACTACCACTCTTGGGCAGCATTTCATATGTCAGTATGGAATACTGGAATATGGAATATATGGTATATATTCTTCTTGGATTTCTGGTTTCATCTTGCTTTACAATACATACATGGAAGTGGAATGGTATGTATCGGTGTGTGAATGGTGCCCTGCAATGGACTTGCAATGGACATAGGGTGAAATCTCTTGCCTTCTGTTACTGGGATAGCTTCCAGATCTACAGTGACACTGAGCATGATGAAGCACTTATTGAAGATGAATGAATAAATGAATTTTTCATCACACAGATTAACATTTATGGAGGAATTTTTTTTTTTTTTTAGTTTTCTGTGGCTTCATCAATGATGAGTAAAGAGTCATTAATCAAAAGGTTGTTTGGGAGGGGAAAAAAGTTCTTCCAAGACATAATTCTAAAGAACCATCTCTTGAACCTTTGTTCTGACTGAGCTCCATCCATTAATGGATAAGATTACTTTAAAAGCAAATATTATTTTGGTGGTGGTTTATTTTCAGTGCAGCAGTGATGCTGACATGGTGTGCATGTGTGTGTGTGTGTGTTTAAGATAAGAATGACTCAAACAGCCATATTGATGTTGTTGTTTTTTGGGTTTTAAACACCTCACTTAAACTGCTGGGTTGAAAAAGAGGTTATTAACTAAAAATCTCAAGCTAAATTTGATGTAGTTCTCAACAACTTGTGCCGATAAGGCTTTGGGAACATTTAGCACGCAGTGTGCATTAAAACACACAAAAAGGCTACTTTTATATTACAGCCTGAAGTGACTCAATTCAGAGTTTTTTTTCACCCTAATGTGACACAGATGTGATTGTTTTATGGCTGTCTGAAAGCACAAATCTGATGTCTTTCAGATTGAGTCTGAGTCATTTTCATATGTGGTCCTAGATTAGGTACATATCTGATAGGAGGTCATGTGAAATGAATGAGAACAGACGAATCAGAATACATGTAACTTTTTGCCCCTGTATATGCATAAGGTCCTCGTGACATCTGGCAGCACCAGTAGTGCATGGATTTCATAGCAGTGCAAGGTGTCTGGCTTTCTTTCTTCTTGTGAACTTCAGCAAATATATCCAACTTACTGCTTGCTGTTTTCAGAGCAAAATCTCAAGCATATCCATCCAATCTCATCCACTGTTTAAAATGAATGAGTGGTTACACAAACCCGTTATGTATATTAACCCAGAAATATTGATGTCCTCATGCATGGTGTTTCAGAGGGTAGACGCATCCATGTTAGAGTCAGATAAAGGTTTGCAAAATAAATATGTATTGGAAATGTAAGTACTACGTGGTGGAAGAATCACTGAAAAAAGCCTTTAGAAGATTATATACATAAAAGGCGAAGACATTTAAGGCAAACAGATGGAAAGAAATAAATCGATTGTGGCTTATGTCATACAGAGGCATGAGTAGCTTGGTGGTGAAGGTGTTGAAGTGCTGATCAGGTTCGAGCCTCATTGCCACTGAACTGCCGCTGTTGGGCCCTTGAGCAAGGTCCTTCACTATCAACTACTCAGATAGGGAGGGGAGTATGCAATGTCACATAAACAGACTCAAACACCCCTTACATTGCCCTGTTGTCATATTATTTTGGTAGGAGTGATGGGATTCACTGTACGCTTAGCTATTTAAAAATGGTTTGAGTTTTTTTTTTTTTTTTTATTCTGCAGCCTTTATCAAAAAGAGCCCTTTAGGAAACAGTGAATAAGAGTTTATTTTATTGTAAGTACTAATTATGGTATATAGATAGCACAGTTCACTGGTTTCACATGTCTAGGTGTATTTCTGGGACATTTACGCTGACACAATATGACGACTCACTTTAACTATGGCTGCAGTCAAGTTACACAAACAGGTCAAATTCCCTGGATTGTCTGCCTCCTGTCTACAGCTAATTCAAACAACCACCTCAGTACTAGTTACGCAGCTATCTCTGTTTCATCTTCAATACTGACAATTAATAATGGAACAGATCAGAGATGATCTGTGATCCATACAAATCCCTCCTCATGGGTCAGCACTCATGGGAACTGTGGATTAATTGCAAAGTTTAATCATCATACTGTAGTGTCACATAAAATTTTTACTGCCACTGTATGGCGTTATGAATTTGTATCCATATCTAAGCAAAAAACTCAGGTTTTTGCACACACAAATAACTCAGTTATACTCTTTCTCTCTAACACTCTATAATTAATTGTATATTTGCATGCATAAATGCTCCTATCCGCAACATTTGTGCAGGTTGCCAGTTCATTTTAACAGATACAGTGCTAAAATCTCTCCCACCCTGGTAAAAGAACTTATCCTGGTATCAGAATGTACACTGCAGCCCAATTTATACAGTATATGCACATATATTTTTTTTTTATTACCAGGATAATAAAAAGTATCTCAATTATTATTACCAGTTCCTTCCTCCTTGTCCACGTCATCAAATAAATAAAGAATAAATAACAATCATCCCTCATGTTGCTTTTTAATATAATAATTGCTTATTAATTATTTTATTTAATTTTAAGAATTTATGTAAACATTGGAGATCTTAAATGCTGTTTTTATTTAAGACAATGGTCAAGAGTTCCTTGCTTTCCTAACTTTATTATTTTTCTGGACTCACCTACTGCACTGACTATGACTATGAATATCGCACAACGCTTTGTTCAGTATCTCCAACTGAAAAAGTCATTCCAGGAAAAAAAAAAAAATCAATACTTGCACTTTTTAGTGTCATCCTCTTCATCTCATGAGATATTAAATCAGCTCAAAGAAAAATATCACAAAATTTTATTGCTTTTTATAAAATAAATATACACACTTATAATACATTGTTCCCAGAAGGATAAAATTGGATATCGGATTTCACCATGTATCATACAGTAATTTAATTAGCAAACCACATTCACTGTCCTCCAGCACCAGAGACTCAGTTAATACAATATAACAAATATAATTTTATACATAAATCTACCTGTATGGGTTTTAGAATCTACAGGCAGTTTAGAAATGCCAATGGGACAAAACCCACCAAGCACAGGGAAAATATGCAAACTCCATGCTCACAGACTCAAAGACAGGACTCGAGCCCTAAACTCTGGAGGTGTGAGACCATAGTGCTACACCACTACATCACCATGCTGCCTCACTGCCCACATTACACAGATTAGATTAATGACTTCTTGTCCTGTCAACACTGTACATGCAATCCTTCTGGTTGGACGTTTTGGACATTCTCAGCTCCAGCATCCTACACAACTCCTCCAACACATACTTTAGTCTCATTACTTTAAATCCTCTGATATTTTTATTAACAGCACTAAAAACTGAGAAAAAAAACATATAGCTAAGTAAGGAGAAACCACTCTTAATGTCAGGTTGATGTGTTAACTCACTGTTACCATATCAGATTTAAAATGTCCTATAACAGCACACAGCAATATGCTTTTATTTAATGAACACTCACGTGTCTTACTTCTTTGGTAGATTTTTGGAACATCAGCAAAGTAAGGTGTCTCACTATGTTATAGTATAGTGACTGTTCATATCCTTCATGTGACTGGGTACTGTACTTCTCTGGAAAATGTTCTTCAAACCTAGGTGTACATTTTGAACAATGATCGTTCATGTCCAAGAAGACACCCATGGCCTTTATCATGTGACTGCTCAACCCAGTGCTATTTGCCCTGCTGTTCTACTCCTGACCCTGCTGGCATTTACCCTGATCCCAGTGAGAGCTTCCCTGCCATTTAGAACCATTCTAATGATTGTGGTATTTACCGGCTGGAGCAGGACACCGTAATGGCTGCAAGCTGTTTATTGTGTTGGGAGGATAAGAGAGTGGCCTCGATGCCATGTGATGTCATGCCCTGTGCCATAAGGGGAGACAATGATTCGTCAGGGATGTTGGCACAGTGCTCGTGTGAAAAACGCTCCCTGGTGTCTCTTGCCACCAAGTGATGGACAGCTCCGTCAGCATCCCAAGAGGCCCCCTGATGAATGTGAATTGGGTTAATGAGCCTTAACAGATGAAAACGATTTTGGGATGAATATTTCATTCACATATCGGCCAATTTGACTGGCTCATTCGTCACAATCCATAGCGTGCCTTTGTCTTGGCGCATGCACGTGTGCATGTATAGTGTGTGTGTGTGTGTGTGTGTGTGTGTGTGTGTATGTGTATGTGTGAGAGAGAAACACAGAGACAGAGTGAGAGTGTAAACTCAAAGCAAAGGACAGAAAAGAAAGGAGAATTGCATAGAAGAAAGAAATAGGGGCACAAGAAAGCTAAAAACTGCAGAAAAGGGGGAGAATTGAACACCGAAATTGCATGAAAAATGCTGTTTCGCTTCAGACAATTTGTTCGGCTTCACTTTGAGCACCAGCACCCAAAGTGCTCTCTCATGCTTCCCCGCATTTCAAAAGAGTCCCTGCCATCAGTGTGGATGAGCCTGACTGGCATCTCAGTGATTACAGTAATATGCACCTTAGTGTGCAATCATAACAATAAAGACACTCCCTGAGATCGATAAAGCCCTTCTATTAAAAATGAAATGTATTGATCCCTACTTCTTCCAACAGCGCTGCAGATTGAGCTTAAACAAATCTATCTCAGGTTTCACATACTCACTGGGTGTGCCTCAGTACTGAAAATGCAAAGGCTTATGCTGCTCATGCTAATTTAACTTGTAGCAAATTTCTAACATTTTATTCACACATATTTAATGTTAGCAGCTTCCAGTACAATTGACCACAAAGTTAACACATAACACTGTTCTTTTGGAAAAGTAATATAGAAGGTTAATTAGAAGATTTAGCTAAGTTAGTTAGTTAGCAATAGCCTCCTGTGATAAGTTTAAGGGCAATTATTGTTATCTGGATTGTTCAAATAGCTAACAGGTCCTTTTAGATTTAAATTGCCATTCAATGTTATTGCTACCTCAATAACTTATTTAATGAAGCTATCAATTAATTTTTTTTAAATCAGCTAAATATTGCCAAAATTATTAGGCAAAAAGAAACCGTTGTGTATTATAGTTCCGGGGTTCCAGATTTAATCTTTAAACCCCTTCCATACATACAGAAGTCTGATGAGAAATCTCACTGAGAACAATGTTGGTGAGAATGTTGGCATACTCCTGGACATTTCCTGGAACTTCTGGGCTCTTGTAGGACTCTCTTCAAACTCCCCAAGCCTCTCTTCAATCTAGCCAATCTTGGAAAAAAGCTACGGAAGTTTTCGACATGTCACTTAATTCTGTAGACTTTTCACAAGAAAAAAAAAATCAATAAGATTCTCTCACAGCAGTCTCCTGGCACTTGTAGACTCACTCCAGAGGCACCCTGGGCACTGCTCAAAGTCACAGGGCTCTCCTGGTTCTTGCCAATCTCATGCATGTGGGACAGCGATGGCAAAATTGAGAAGTGACGAAGGATATTGAGGAATAATCAAGGAAAAGTTCAGTAAGAACGTATTTTCTACTTGGTGGGAGCTCTGACAAGATTGAGGAGAATGTGGAGAGCGTTGGCGAGTGATCTACATAATCCAGGAGAGAATTGGCGAGATTGAAGAGAGCATTGGCAAGAACTCCCACTAGGGGCTTCAGGGCACATGCTGCACTAACGTCATTCTCTCGTGCCCTGCTCGTGACACTCTCAGCAAGTTTTCCTCAAAGTCTTGGGCCTCTCGTAGAGCACTTCTTGCCTCTCCTCATTCCCATACCAGTGCTCCTGATTCTCATGGTTCACAAAACCATGAAATTAGTGGATATCTTATTCAACGAAATTGCTTATATAAAGGTGTGAATATTATTAAATGGCCGAAGCTTAAAGTAGCAAATCATCAAAAATGTGTGTTGCACAGAATTACCTAAAGAAGGATGATTTTAAATGTTGTCAAATAAAGCGAGTGCAAATGTTGTAAAACTAAATATGTTTTCCAGTGATTAATGTGATCATTATAAGTAGGACAATTTACACATCAATACGTTGGCAATATAACACAGATCAGCCATAACATAACACCACATTAACATTGCTTATCAATTATTTACCAATAAACTGTTGACAGGATCATGGGAACCCAAGGCTCATCCATGTCTACGGGGACCAAAAGCTAGCCTGTCTGGTCCAATCCCACAGAAAAGCCAGTGCAGCACAAATTGCCGGAAAAGTCACCACAGATGCCACAGCACACACCCAGAGGTCATGCCCCAGAGCGGTGTATAGGGGATCTATACAATACTGGCCATCATTTTTTGTACTGTAATGTCATGGCCAGGTATACTATTTTCCAAAAGTAGAAAAAGCTTTTCTTTGTGCGATACACTGAAGATGTTTTGAGATCAAAAAATGAGCATGCAATGATTAAAATGTTCAATTTCCTGACTTAAATAGAAACATAGCATATTTTGATTAAACTCTATTTTAAAAGAGACCAGAAATATTTGAACATGTGAATGACAAGTGCTTCTTGTTGCATGTCTGCTCTTGCTTTCTTGCACTGGGTTTTCTTCAAGTAAAGACTGCATTTCCTGTCCAAAAACCTACATAAGGACCGGAGATTATTTGGAAAAAGCAAGCTATTTGAAATAAGAGGAAGAAGAGAAAAGAGCTAACCTTTCAGAGTCACTGCAAAAGCATTGGACATAGCCAATACTATGCATATCTTTAAAAAGAAAGAAACCACAGGTGTACTAACAGCCAGACATTGAACCGGTCAGCCAAGGAAAACAACAGCAGTTGATGACAGAGCCATTTTGAGAGCTGTAAAAAAAAAAACAAAAAAAAACAACAACTCCAAATCATCAAACATTATATCACCAATACCGTCCACAGGACAGGGGTAAAGATAGTCTGATACACTGGTCAAAGAAGATTTTAAGAGCAGCATATAGAGGCAATATCACACAATGCAAACCCACTGATCAGCAGTAACAGTCAGAAGGCCAGGTTGAAAAACAGAAATACAGAGAGATAAGTAACAAGATTTCAGAACCTAATAATATCCTTTAAAAAAAATCAAGTGAAAAGGCCAACTTGTGGAGAAATGTGTCATGATCCAACATATTTTAGTTCATCAGTCATGCATGGTGGTGGTAGTGTCATGGCTTGGGCTTGCTGTTTCTGGAACAATCTCACTAATCTTTACTGATTACCCAAAACATAACAAATGACTTTATCCGGGGGTAAGAGGAAGGTTTTAGACTGGCAAAACCAATCCACAAGTGAACATGCATTACACCTCCTGACGAGGGAACTCAACAACTGAAAGCGACTGCAGAACATGCCTGGAAAAGCTACACAAAAGAAGAATACAACAGTTAGGTGATATTTAATAGGTTATGTCAAGTTAGGACAAGTAAAGATTTCAATTAAGTATGCAACCAAATTTCAAGTGCTTTTTTTTATACAGTATACTGTACTTTAAAACTATCTGTTTCTATACTTTTGGTCACCTGAAAATTATGGGTTTTGCTGCCTAAGGTGCCTTGTATAAATTGTTTAACAGTTTCAATTGTCTCTTTTTTCTGTGATAAATTGCATTATATTTAGCAGCCAGCGGTATTTCCTTAAGAGAATTTAATATTTGAGATATGAAAAGGGAACAAATTGCAAGGTACAACGCAAAAAAAGTTGGGACATTTTTAAAAATTTGAATGAAATTCAATTGAATGAAATTGAATAGAATTGAATGAACACTAAAAGGCTTTCAAAGAACATAAGTCAATATTTTATTTACAATAGAACATAGAGAACATACAGTAAATGCTTAAACTGTGAACTTTTAAAATTTTATGCACAAATTTAATGCTTGCTACAGCAAGCTACTTGAAATAAGAGGAAGTTATCAAAAATGTTGGTACGAGGCCTGGGCATTGAGACGTCTGGGCGTTGAGGTTATAAGTTTCTGGAGTTTTGGTGCATCTTTGTCATATTTTTCATTTAATGATGCACCAAATGTTCTCTATAGGTGAAGGATCTGGACTGCAGACAGGCCAATTCATCACCTGGACTCTTCTACTACAAAGCCATGCTGTTGTAATAGCTGCAATATGTGATTTTGCATTCTCCTGCTGAAATACACAAGGCCTTCTCTGGAGCATATGTTGCTCTAAAAACTTTATATACCTTTCAGCATTCATAGTGCTTTCCAAGACGTACAAGCTGCCCATACTGTATGCATTTATCAACCCCATACCATCAGAGATGCTGGCTTTTGAACTAAACGCTGATAACACGCTGGAAGGTCACCCTCCTCTTTAGCCCAGAAGATACGGCATCCATGTTTTCCAAAAAGAATGTCAAATTTGGACTCATCAGACCATAGAACACATTTCCACTTTGAAACAGGTCATTTTAAATTAGCTTTTGCCGACAGGACATAGCAGCACTTCTGGACCATGTTCACATATGGCTTCCTTTTTGCATGATAGAGCTTTAGTTGGCATCTGCAGATGGCACACCAGATTGTGTTTACTGACAGTGGTTTCTGGAAATATTCCTGGGCCCATTTAGTAATGTCAATGACACAATTATGCCGATAAGTGATGCAGTGTTGTCTGAGGGCCCGAAGACCATCGGCATCCAACAAAGGTCTTCGGCCTTGTTAGTTAAGTTAAGCCTTTATTTGTCACATATACATTACAGCACAGTGAAATTCCTTCTTCGCATATCCCAGCATAACTGGGGTCAGAGCGCAGGGTCAGCCATGATACAGCGACCCTGGAGCAGATAGGGTTAAGGGCCTTGCTCAAGGGCCCAACAGTGGCAACCTGGTGGAGCTGGGGATCGAACCGCCGATCTTCCGATCAGTAACCCAGTGCCTTAACCCTCTGAGCTACCACTGCCCCAGTGGTAAAAAAAAGTTGACTTTTTTTACCACTGGGGCAGAAGCTCTGAATCTTTTGATAATGTTATGCACTGTAGGTGTTGAGATTTGCAAAGCCTTTGCAATTTGATGTTTAGGAACTTTAAGTATTCCACAATCTTTTTATGCACACGTTCACAGATTGGAGAGCCTCTGCCAATCTTTACTTTTGAGAGACACTGCCTCATTTACAGACCTGATGTCAATTAATTTGGCTTTTATAGCCCTTTGTTGCATCCGTCCCAGCTTTTTTGAGACCTGTAGCAGGCATCAAATTTGAAATCACAAATCACTTCCTATAAGCCACATATTTATTGCATATGAGTTGTAGAAACCATTATGTTTTACCCATGTACAATATGTAGGACTCTGGAAGCCTTTTGAGGTACTTTCCAGTCTATTGATCAATCTATTGGCTTTTGAAACAGCTGTAAACAGCTGCCATTGTTAAGACTGCTGCAGACAAACACATAAGTACAGCAGACAGAGAGACCTGGAAAAAACGGCAATGATTTATGTTAATTTATTAGAAAATTTCAGCCGAAAATTTGGTCGCTCTGTGGTAGGTTTCTCGCCTACCATGCGGAAGACCTGGGTTTGATTCCCAGCCAATGCCCAAACCCCAGCCACTGTATGCAGTGCCTGTCCCTAGCCTGGATAAAAATTGGAGGGTTGTGTCAGGAAGGGCATCTGCTGTAAAACCTGGGTCAAATTGTGTGCGGATTGGATGGTCCACTGTGGCGACCCCTGGACAGGAGCAGCCCAAAAGACTAACAACAACATTATCAAATTTCAGCTGTGATTTCACATCTATGTTTAAACCCATCTCTTTTTGATCTGTTTTAAGTTTCTCATTCAAGAACATATGAACCTGTTCTTGTACTGTATAACGGGGAATATCTTTTAAAGATTACTTCATTTTAAAAAGTTGTTAGCACTGACACTGGAGTTTTGCCATATTATTAATTATGTTATAAATAAAACCAACTACATAAATAGTTAACTAGATAATATAACCATTGAACCACTGGGATTCCTCAAAAATTACTTACCACCATGTCTGTTCCACCAGATGAAAACATTGTGGACAGAAAACTTTATATAGAAGTCTTCATTAGTTCAACACAAGCACATCACCTGACTGAACCAATTTATTAAGTACAGCATTGTTAAAACAAACTTGAACACCATTAACAAGTGTATATTCTACAGCATGTGCTTCTCAGTAAGCACCAAAAGCCAGAGAGAAGGAGCAGGAAGCAGTAGCAAAACCAGCTAACGAGATGTTAATTAAGTTGGATCTCTTTTCCAGATGCCCTGGTGTGTGTGTGTGTGTGTGTGTGTGTGTGTGTGTGTGTGTGTGTGTGTGTGTGTGTGTGTGTGTGTGTGTG
>JAQQZT010000011.1:13829386-13840111 GCA_030068275.1 Clarias platycephalus | reverse complement strand
TAGAAATTTTAGGTCAAAGTAAGGCTATTTTTATATGTTCAACACTTCCAGCTTTCCTCTTGTCAATTTTTGGATTTGCGGCATTGTGGGCAGAAAGAAAAAGATGAAAAAAAAAAAAAAAAAATCATTCCAGATGTTAAATGTGGCAACTTCGATATTCATCTTTAAAAGAGGAATATTTTTTGGAAACAACATGAATTGAAGCTGAAATTCATTGTTAAACCGCAGCATGAAATGAATAAACAAAGCTGAAGTTTATTAATCACCATTAAGAGTATAAAACAATGAAAGACAGTATGGAAGATGTTTAAACAACAAGCACAATGCTAAGAACTGAACAATCCATCTAGCATTTTAATGAGGAAAAATTACATTTATAAAACTACAAATCACATCACTAGGTAGCTGTCCCTGTAATTATATAAAAGAATATTCTCAACACAGTTTTATTTTGTTGTTAGTGGTTGTTTTTCTTTTTAACTTTGTGTTCGAGGTCTTTTGCCAGCATTAGTGGGAGGATCTTCAAACATTGTCGTATATAGATGGTGTCAAACTTGAAGTGATCAACTGTCTGACACAAGAGACGATGTGATTGGTCATAGGAGACATTGAAGGTACGATAAATACTGATTTAGCAATGCAATATGGAATACACTAAGGTTTGATATGGCTTAACAATGTGAGTAAACTGAGTTATTGAGAAGACATTCAATGAATAACTTTAAATCTGTGTTAATTCTAATTAGAGGTGGGTAAACTACGAAGTGACGCAAGCCTTGGTGACAGTTTGGTCTCTGTTCCAATGCCATCACTACAGCTTGACATGCAAAGACATGTTGTGAAAAAAATACTTTATTACTGTTTATCTTATCTTATTGAAGCAATTTCATCAGTGAAAGGTTGGAGATAAAACTTGCCTTGTCTTTTAACTACATTTGTGGTGAAAAGTGAAACTGTCTCCATTTGACCATGTTACCCTAAAACACACTTTTGCAGCAATAGCAAGCAGGATTTGCTAAGGAATTTAAGTTTCAAAGTCTTTAAGGTACTCCAGCCATTGATCTTCGTTTTGTTGTAAAATCTCTTGCAAAAAGATCAGCCTGTATAATCATATGAAAAGCACAGCTCTTTAATCCTGTTCACTGAGGTAAGTAAAGAAAGGAACCACCCTGTCAGATTTAAAGGTAGAGCTTAGCATCAGGGGGAAAAAAAACAGGCATTATTGGTGGCAGATCAAAGTACGGGTCAAAACCACTGGACAAGCGGAGTCTGTTCCTACAAATTCACCTCAGAGGTGATATTTGCTGCCAGTGAGTTGATAAAACTGCTAATCAGAAGTTCAGTCCAGGTTCTCAGGCACTGTCAAGAACACCGAGTGTCATTTCACAAGTCAGCTCTGACATGAATGATGCTGGCTGAGTAAATGTGGTGCCGCATGTTGGAGCCTCATGAGGTGGGTGTATAACTCACGATCATCCGTTCATTACTCTGATTATGGCACAGCAGGGCATTAATGAGTTGTGTCTATCAGACCGGGGAGTACTGTTTCACACGGATTAAAAGTGCAGCTAGATGTAAAAGTGTGAGAGGACAGGGTAAGCGCCAAGGTCAAAGGGCACCGAGGTTCAATTTTGAGAGCCAAGGTCAGTAGGTTAACGAGTTAGTAGGTCTACAGGGACTATAAATCATCTTATTGTAAGCATTCTGAGGTCAACCACCAGGGCTGTTAGAGATCAAATTACATAATTGAAAGCAAAATAGTCCACTTTGTTTAAGATTCTGTGTTCTACAATTAATATGCATACACTTAATATACAGACATCTGGTAAACATAATGGGAAAATCCTTCATGTATGAAAAGGGACCTAATTTAATGCTTATTATTTAAACATATTTACTGCATCAGTCCTTTTTCTTCAGTAACAACACCTTTTTTCTGTAATACCAAGAGCCTATCCTAGGGAAGACATGCGAGATGGAATGTCCTTCCATTGCAGTGCACCATACACATACTGTACACATTCACACCTACAGTACAGTAAAGGCCAATCCAACAGCCATGTTTTTCTCAACTTTTTGTGGGGCAATGTATGTATACAAATAGTCAACCAGAAGAATGTTTACATGAGGGGTAATATTTTGTCATTTATCTTTGCATCTTTTAAAGGGTTCTTTAAATATAAATGGTGTTGCCCAGAACTGTTAACCATGCAAAGAACCATAGAGGAACACACATTGCTAATAGTGCATGAGGTCAGTGCGTGTTGTTTAATTTTTTAAAGAAGAAAAATAGGTAAGTTCTTTGGATAGTTAAGGATTCAGCATAATATGCTGTCAATGGGTTCTCCTTGAAACCCTGTCTTATATAGAAACACTCAATCCAAGTCTAGGAAATTGAACAGAATTGAACAGAAATTCTAAGAATCAAAATATTCAGTTTCATTTTTCCTGAAAATGTGGAGCTTTGAGGATGGATGCAAACAAACTAATGCACTATGCTTATTATCCCTAAAACCATTGCAGCCCATCATTTTTCCCCCTGTAAAAGCAGGGCTTCATTGAGATTTCAAACATTATAAGCCCCATCTTGCACTCTCAGTCCTCTTTTCTCTCGATCTCCCTGAGCCTAATCCAAACATCTCTCCATTGCCTGGCGACCAGGAGTCTAGGGATGCTGCCTTTCTCCCCACTGTCTCTTATTTTGAGCAGCTCTTAAGAGCTCAGGCACTGCTCTTTGTACTCTGAGGAACATTACAACCATCCTTCTCTCTCTCTCTCTCTCTCTCTCTCTCTCTCTCTCTCTCTCTCTCTCTCTCTTTACTCCAAACTCTGGTCAAAGCTTTATGCACATTTACATAAGAAACTGCTGTAATGCTGGACCTAGTAGAAGGAAAGCCCATTGGCAGGGAGCACCATCAGCACTAATCCTACTTATTTCTGCAAATGGCCACTCACATATTCTTGTGTATAAATCAGTATGCAATAAAATGACTATGAATTAAACTCAGACTAAATATTTATGTAATTCATGTGATGGTTAAAAACTGGGTAAAGTCTGGTTAAAAACTGGGTACATTCACCCACACATTATTCTACTGTATTTTCTTTGCATCCATATTGGTATATTTTAATAATTTGTGTATTTTTTTTCTTTCCCTAGGGTTACTCATACAAACGATCTAAACTTGATGAATAATTAAAATGTTCAATTAAAATCTATTAAAAATGTACCACCTTTTCAAAGCGTATATTCTACTTATATGTGTATAATGTGGATTTTACCTGCTATTCACATGTTAAACGAAAAATATAAAATGTATTCTTTTTGTTATAATATTTACAAATTGAATATTTGTAAGGCAGAGGGAAACAGTTTTATAGTGTACTCACCCATTTGGATAAACACTTTCAAAGGGAGATCAGGTCTTACTGTACAATGTTTCATAAGTGAAAAATAACTGTTGTTTTTACAAAACTAAGGTCACAAATCAAAGGAATGATTATTCATTCCCAATAATTCTTGCAATTATTTCACCATTTCAGTTTATTTTCCAGCTGGAAAAATAATTCATTGGTACTGAGTAGTACTGAAGGAGTCATGAGTGAGTGTGTGAGCTCAGTGTGGCTCCTCAGAAAACTCCTCTGAGCTCATTCTGAAGAGTTACACAAGTCAGGTGTAAATATTTCTCAGTGGTTTGATTCTCATACATCTTACATACTGTCTATAATATCATCTGGGACAGGAAATGCCAAGCAAATGCAGTTTTTTATTAAACAGACATGCTAACAGTCCAAAGTAACAACACGGTTGCTAATAGACACCAGGCATATGCTAGTGAATCACTAAAATTTGTTATTTAGCTAGCTAACTTTTTATCAAGCTATGAAGCTTTGTTTCTAAAGAATATGAAAGCACAGTGACACTGAAAATGGAACAAACCTCTCAGGAAAAAGAAAGGATTTGTACAACTTAATATATACACTGTCATTGCACTTCAAACACCCTCCACTTTATCAGATTCTGCTATATTAAAATGTTCATACTGCAATACAATTCAAACAATTCAAGTCATTAAGGGAATTTCTATGCGTGTTCTTCCTAAATTCATGTAGGTTTTGTTCTCCTCCTAAACCAAGCTTACTGTAGTTTTAGTTTTAGGTGTGAATCAGTGGCAGCTGGATGTTTGGAAAATGAGGAAAGCAAAAGTTTCTGTAATTGAAATTGATGAGGTTAAAGTGGTTACTAAATTATTTAATAAAGGAATGACATGAATGAGCATTGATTTGCCACGAAAAAACAGCGAAAAACATTACAACATCAGCAAAAAGATAAAAAATAAAAGATCAGCTAAAACATTACACCACAAAACATTATGCCCAATATTGTGTGAGTTTTCCATTGTGACACCGGGGCAGCTTTGTCCCCTTGGTGCATGAATTCAAAAGACCGCTGGGGGTGTCTGGCAACAGGATGTTGGCCTCCATGGATCGGACTGATAGGTGCTCAATAGATTTGTGGTCTTTTCTGTGAGAATGAACCTAGCCTTTGACTCCCTACAGGCAGAGACGAGCCTTGAGAGCCCATGATCCTGTCACCAGTTTACTCATATATAATTGATAATCAATGTAAATGTGATAATGTTATGTAGTGTAAACGTTATGGCTTATCAGTGTATATGAGTATGTTCTGCTTCATCAGCTTTATTTGTTGGTTAGCCCCCTGTTTAATTCTTAGTCTTTACTTGTATAAATAAAACAATAAGATGGATTAATTTATTGGTGTCTGCCAGTCAAGCTGCCAACTGACTCATGGTAGTGACAGTTAGATATCTAGAACCATAATAGAACAAAAACAATCAAATTTAATTTAATCTATACAATTTACAACATTTACCATTACAATACCACAATTACTGTAAAATTGTAATGGATTTGGGTTCTGGCTGACTATTGCAACTCTGTCTGACTGGAACTATGTCTGAGATGTCAGTCATGTTCATTACTGCTTGAGTGACTGGCAGTTGTTTGCAAGGTTCAGCCCCTTTGAGAGACCATCTGTGTCTCGTCAGTACAAGCCAAGAGTGCATTGTCCAATATACATTGAGATATTTTTTCTATGCAATACTCTGTCAGTGCGTTGGCGGCTCAAGGGAAATTGTCCTGCAGGTTGTCCACTAAAAATCATTTGTGTTAACTGAACAGAGTGTATGGTCTTGCAGCGATCTTTTAATTAGCTAAAATATTGAACTTCACTAAAAAATAATGAATAATATAAACACATTCAGACACCTCTAGCGTGAATAAATGTCAAAATGTGTGTGCATGATCTCCAGCTATGGACTTGTTCCCTTTCAGAGTGTATTTCCTTTCTGCAGCCAGAGTTCCAAGGATGAGCTATAGATCCACCATGACCCTGGTAAGGTTAAAGTGGTTACTAAATTATTTAATGAATGAATGAAGGACATAAATGACCGGGATTTGCTCTAAAAAAAAAAAAAAAAAAAAGGAGCAGCACTAATAATGATATTCAAACATGATGAACATGAGTTCATTTGAAACGAGCAATATAGGCCTGTGTGCACCAGGTTCACAGAGTTGTTTGTTCCAGCACAATTCAGAGTCTGGTGACTGCATTGCTTTCAGCCCTGCATGAAAGATTATAATTTTGCTTCAGAAGCTATTCAGCAGGCCTGCCTCTTTCTCTGATGTAGTGTGTGACAGAGGGTCCTCTCCTCGTGTGTTTACTCTCATTTGAAACACTAACAGGGAATGAATGTGTCCCATTTGCCCAGTGTCGAGACTGATGTGGTTGTGCTCATGGCACTCACAGCCCATGATGGACCATCTGCTACATATATTTATCATCCATACATGGCTCGTTCAGCATGGCACTGCTAATGAATAGCACCCAGAACCACAAAAACAACCTGTGTGTATATGCATTGTATGTGTTGTAAGAGCGAGACGAAGTATTTAAACAATCAAGCAAGTCTGGGTAATATATGACGAATATTATCCCATACAATGTGAGCTAATTAACATAAAATCAAGCATGCGTCATTGTAAGTGATAATTATTCATTCCACAGTCAATACACACATTGGCAAAGGTTTTGGAAAACATCACTGGGCTAATGTTTACATGTGATGGTCAACTTAACTTTCACTGCTACACAAATTCTGGCCTGCTCTCACCTCACGTCTAACATACTGTAATTGTTAATTACCATGCGAAGAGACCACAGATGTCACATTATGAATGTTGCAGTTTTTCACATGAGGTACCAGCAGAACTTCAAAATGTGAAATTGTGTTATAAGATATACACTAATTGGTGATAACATTAAAACCATTAACATTAAAACCACTTTGGGATTTGGGACCTCAAAAAAAAAAAAAAAAAAAAAAAGCTTAGGCCTCTCGGGGAAAAAAGCTCTGCAGGGTATGTTGTTGTGTCTAGCACTACAACCTTAGTGGATCCTTTGGGTGCTGTGGGTTGTGGGGTGTGGCCTCTATTGGTTAGACTTGTTTGTCTGGCACATGTCATGGCTGTTTAGATTGGGATCTGGGGAGTTTGGAGCCCAGGTCGGCAGCCTTGATTTACATAAATCTCGTAGTGAGGTGTGGTTCACTGGGTGTGCTGTGGCCTTTCTCTTGTGCCCAGCACTGACCTTTCAATGGGATCAGACTGGACAAGACTGGGTGAGCCCTGGGAGCCCATGATCCTGTCACCAGTTTGCTGGTTCAATTCACCTGAATGTGGTGTTAATTTATGGCTGATCGGTATCATCTAACACAAGATATGAGACCCTTTACCCCTGCACCAACCTAACCCCATTCCCCATATACTGCTTTAACATCAAGCTGCTCAAACTGGTAAATGGGAACACTTCTAAAGTAACAACATAACAGATGCATCATTTTAAAGGAAATATAACAGTAAGACAATTAGAAAATCTTAAACAGTTTAGTACACTACTTAGAGAGATGGAAGATAACTAACCATCTGACAAAGATGGTATACCAGGTTTGGGCAGCTAGTGGCTATTCAGATTCTACTGAAATCACAAACAGGATACTTTGTCATTTTTTTATCTAGATTCAGGAAGGGTAAGTGGTGGCAAAGAAAAATCTTAGAAAGGGTTTTATCAACAATATGGATTTTAAACTGTCTGACACCTGAATTTTGAATTTAACTGAAATCTGAAGCTTGCTGATTGATCTTGAGGTGATGCCGACATGAAGGAAATGCTGATAATCTAGGCAGCTATAGACATGATGGATAAGGAATTCAATCCCAGAACATGAGCAGTATTGAATATATGAACCAATATAAACCAAAGCAATATTACAGGGGTAAAATTGAGACATTATGACCACAAGACTAAAAGGTTGAGTCAGGAATGCCACCAAAAGTACATTCACTGTAATAACTGTGCCATCAAAATATGGAAAGATTTACATAAATTTACATAAAGTAATTCAAGAGTTATTTAGATCAATGAGGCATTCATTAAAAGATACATACCTCAATCCATCTTAAAAAGGCAAACTCTCACATTATACCACCTGTAATGTGCATCCAAGGAGGCATTTAGTGTTTGATTTAAACTTCCAAGAGTGTGTTATTACTTCTAAGCTGCTGTTACATTTACTGTATAAGTTTTAAGTTGGTTCTGGTCAAAGCAAAAAGAACTCAATAAAATCAACTGGACAGTAATAAGATTTTTATAGAAAGAAGACATTTTACATACTTAAAGTATATTTTAGATTTGTAGATTTAAATGTCTGAGTTTCCAGCAGAGCTGGATTATGGTCCTGAAACGCCCAAGGGCATTTTAAGTCAACACTTCATAACCCTTTACCATACGATTTAAGGTCATAGACAGTCTAGCTTAGAGGGATCTCTTTCTTGCCTGTCTAATTGCAAAATTATCCCCCAATCTGTTAAAGTAGAATTTCTGACTATGATAATGCAAAATGTAAAGATGTCACTGGCTCATACTGGTCCTCAACTCATTTTTAACTCTGACCTAAAAAGAGTTAGAGTATTTTATGTAATGTTTTATGGGTCATATCAATGCAAACATTACACTAAATATAGCACTGCAGACCAGTCTGGAGCGTTAGACTGCTAGGGAACCAGAGATGGTGTCCAGGTATGGTCTGAGGCTTTCTGGGGCCCTTGAGTCACAAGGCATTTTCACATTTGGGACCCAGAATTGTTTCACTTGACCCCAAAGGCTTGTTCATTTTGATCAGGGAGAACACAAACATTCCATGCCCAGATCTGCTGGAACAAGTGGTCTCAAACATGGTACAGAGTACTCAGGCAGGGATTGAATCAGATATGGAAACCAATCATTCCTGAACACAGAAGACTTCCTCATTCTTTTTTTTTTCTCTGTGTTTAATGGTGGCTCACACCAACTAGTAACACACTTATTGCTACCTACTGTATTGGTGACTAAAAATACGCGTACCCAGTGTACCCAGGTATGGAGAATAAAAATAATGTGATCGCTGGCCAGCGGGAGAGTGTGGAGGGGCAACAATCGTTCCTGGGCAAAGTAAAAGTCAATTGCGTCTAGTGTTGGAGTGCTCTTTTCAAACCCACTTGCAGTTTAATGCCCTTAGGAAACCCCAGGACACAACCCAGTGCATACCTTGTACAAAGGTTGCAATCCGGCCCCAGAAAACCTTAGGCCTTGTCTGAGTATGCTTCAGGTACCTGTGGAGAGTTTTAAACAGCGGTTCACTTCTGTGTCCAGCGTACATAACTGATTGAATCCATTCCTGAGTAAACCATACCATGTCCAAGACCACCATTTCAAGTGGACTTGAGCAAGATTCCCGAGCCCGGAAGGCTTGTGTTCCCACTGTTTACTATGAACCAGTGTTTGGAGTCAAGTTTACTAAGAAACAATCCCAAGTCCCCAATGTGAAAACGTGCTCAGAAAACCCCAAAATGTGAATGGCTGAGGCTTTCTGGGAGCATTGGAATGCTAAGGACCTCAGAAAGCTTCAGAGCTGAACCCCGTGGAGTTCTGAGGCCCTTGGAAAGCCTCAAACAAGGCTCCAGAGCTTACAAGGGTTGCTTCAGAAAGCCTAAAACCACAACTGGAAAATCTATAGGCAAGAACCAATGAACTCATCTCAGATCTTGCCTGTGAGCCTTTGATCTTCAGACGCTTCAGAAGGGGTGTGGCCTGGATCTTCCCAAGGCCCCTGGCAGTCTGAGGCCGCAGGACACTGGGCCTGCCGCCTGGTTCACAATCCTGTATTGGTGTGCAGTTGTATCATTCGTTGGGTGATTTTCTAGAAATAGCACTGTTTGGAGTGCTTTTTGTACTGATATGAAAAAACATCTCACATGAAATATAAAGGAGAACCTAAAACAAATCTCTCAACATGACTGCCAACTTTGAGGAATTTGTTGGGGTAAGATATGATTTGAGGTGAAGTTGACCCAGTTGGGTAGGAACAGCAAAAATTGCAGTATACATTATGTACACATCTTTATTTGTATTCAAGCAAGCATTGTCATAACACTAAAAATAACACTTTGCCTACAATTAATAGTAGGCCTGTAGGCTTTTCCCTTATCTATAATACCTCTATGAAAATTTTCCAATCGTAGTATTATCTTGAATTCACAATGTCATGAAGGACGTTACAATGTCATGGAGTCCGCTCTATAAGATAATTAATTCTTATAAGCAAGATAACTGAGCTTACTAAGCTAAAAAATTTCTTCATACTTCTAATCTTAGAAAATAAGCTGGTTTCAACTTTCTTTGTTAAACTTAGTTCGCTGTTGTATCTTGTTAGTTTAACATTGTACAATGTCTTTATAGACCTTCTCACATATAATTACCTCTTCATTATTTCCATACTGTAAATGTCTTTGATATAACATTCAGTACCAACAATATGTACCTTGTCACATATTCACAGCCTGACATTCACAGCCTTTGAAACCAGCATAGCTGTCATTTTCGGGAGGTTAAAATACTGTAACAGTTGGCAGAAGAAAGTACAAGTTTAGCATAAAATAATTAGATTGGATTCAATAGTCAGTCTCACTGGCAGTGAGAGTTGTCCTGTCTAAACAGTCCAAGCTACAAGGAGCATTCAAGTCAAACAGGGACTTTTGATTGTGTGGGATAACCAAACACAGTTATGAGAACGAACTACCATTATTTCTCTATATAATTCCAAGCACAACACTAGTGCACTTGTTCCAGTGTTTCACTAGTGGAAAGTTTTTAACTAGTGGAAAGTTTTCTCAGTACATCAGAGCCTATTTCACATCTGAAACGCTGTCCCCCAGGAACTCCTTTAATGGCCCAAACATGTGGTAGTTGCTTGGAGTGAGGTCAGGACCGTACGTGCGAGGTGGCAGTAATTCCCAGCAGAGAGTTCCAGTAAGTGGTAGTATCTGATTTCAAAATTATAGCTAAATTTAAAATGATTAGTTTGAAAAAAGCCTCTTTTCCCCCCCCAAATTGCTTCCTATTTAAAGACATTGCTTACTTTCCAACAGTTTAGTTATCAGATTCTGTGAACACAAATATTAAGGTGTAATTCACATTCCATGAAATAATTGTTCAGATTTCATAAAGATTTGACGTTTGATAAAACTCTCGAGGCGGCACGGTGGTGTAGTGGTTAGCACTGTCGCCTTGCACCTCCAGGGTCTGGGTTCGATTCCCGGCCAGGCTCG
>JAQQZT010000011.1:13789918-13811486 GCA_030068275.1 Clarias platycephalus | reverse complement strand
CCTCGGTTCAGCTGGGCATCCGCGTCAGCTGACCGAGGTGCCTTCTGGGAAACTGGGTCTACAACCAAAAACTACAACTTAAAAACACTGTTGTGAGGGTTGCCCACTCTGGTGGGCAACCCTCACAAAAAGTAGAAGTAGTTTTTTCCCCCATTTCCCCCCCAACTTTGAGGTTAGTTTTGGCTTCCCATCTTTTTCTGAAACCTTTCTGTGTTATTTTGTGAATTTACCTTTCGTGTTATGATTGGTCACAAGTATACAGGCTCATCTATAATTATCTTTTTTTTTTTTATTATTTCTTTCATTTTTGTGAAGCTGCTTTGAGACAATGACCATTGTTAAAAGTGCTATAAAAATACAATTGAATTGAATTGAATTGAATCTATCATGCTGGTACCTCAGCCAATGACCAAGTGGATGAAAGTCCAAAGTAAAGACAGGTTATGGAAATGCTCTTACTTTCAATATTGCTCAGGTTTCTAAGCTAAAGGATCCCCATTTATGATTACTTTTTTTCAACCACATTTCTTACACAAAGTAGGAGATTCAGCACTATTCTTCCAGGTTTTTGTAATATGTTGAAGGGTTCTTAACTCGGCTATAATAATTTCAAATCTCCTGTTTTCTTTGCTTAATGCAGCTTTCAAAATGTCCCTTTTTTTTGCCCAGGCAGTGTATTTCGTAATTCCTGACTCAACTGTGCTGAGTCATGGCATAGACTCATCTAGGCTAGTTATAGAAGCGATCTATGAGATGAAGAGCATGATGGCAGTAATGGCAGTATTAGGAAGCTAATCTCCTTGATCAAAGCGTACAGATGAGGAGGTGAGAGAGATGGACAGACTAAAGGACTGAAGTGCTGCTGCATTGTTCTTTTAGGTAGAGATGAAAAGAGGGCGAAATCCCACTGCACCACTATCAGAAGGTAGAAGGGCATTGTGTGCGTGTAGGATCAAGTTCAAGTTCACATGACATAATTTTTTTTCCCGATTTTCTCCCTAATTTAGTCGTGTCCAATTCCTCCCCGTCACTAGGGGCTCCCACATTAAGGCTACTACTACCACTCAGCCGGGAGGGCCGAAGACTATCACGTGTTTCCGAGCGCATCTTTTCGAACTGCTCGCTCGCGCACCATTGGGAGCGGCGTAACACACTCGGAGGACAGCGCTATCCGCTCCTTCCGCGCTATCCGCTCCTCCTTACGCGAGCTCCCAGCGGCCCCTGATTGGCTGTAGAGCCGTGATTAATGTGGGAGCACGAAGTGCCTCTCATCCCTCCCCTCTGAGAGAGCTCGGCCAATCAGCTCTCTCTAGAGACCTCCGGCTGTGAGAGGTTACAGCATCAGCGGGGAATCGAACCAGCGATCTCCGAATGATAGAGCGAGCAATTTATCACTGCGCCACTCGGAGGGGCCCGACATGACTAATTTTTAACTAATGCACAGATTGTATACACAGGTTTACACCACCGCTCTAAGTAAAAATAAAGATTCGTACCGATAGAGATGTTTATATGATGCATTTTATTCCAGTTATTAGTGGAAAATTAAAGATTTTCCACTAATAACTGGAATAAATTATGATCCATTTAAACGAGCATAAAATAAGTTTTATAATAAGTGCTGCTTGGTATGCTATCATATTTAACTATAGAATGTCAAAACCCAGTACAACATATGCATATTATATTATTTTTGACATGTTGCTGATTGTGCTGGTGAGAAACTACACTAAACTAAGCTTGTTTCTCTTTTTACTATTATAAATTACAGCCTAGAGTACGAAGCTGCACACAGTACATCAGGACATCTTTACTCAAGGCTGATCATCTCTTCTGATGACTGGGATGGCCAGAAGGATGACCACGAATCACACTAGGGTGGCATTAGTTATGATGCTGGCCCACATGCTGAGACCTAACCAGCATGTGAAGTACATGCTTCTGTCTCTATTAGAGTCATCTATGAATAGCAGGACTATGTGACATTAACGCTGGTTCAGTCATCACAGATTATCGGCTTGTGCTTCCTGTCTGCATGCTGTTGTCTGCATTCTGTGAAGGATACCTAATAGAGAGTTTGTCAGGCAATTATAGCTGTGTGTTTTGTATTCTGGATTTAGTGCCGTTTCCATGCCAACATAGATGCACAGCCACAAAGAAAAAAGAAAAAAAAGAATAAAATAATGCTGCTTCTACACTTTCACACATTTTGTTTCCCAGTAAAAATGCTGGCTATAAGTGCTTTTATGTTAATATGACACATTTATATGTTAGTATTTATGAAGTGGGTTTAATGAATTGTATAATTCAATTCATTTTCAGAGTTTAACGTTAAACAGTTCTAAAAAGAATAGAAATCTAATTCTAATTTTAACCATCTTTTTCTACAAAGCCTGGCCACAAAAAAAGTTGCACATTCTAAGATTTAATTCAATCACTTTTATATTTAATTACAACACGCAATGTGGTGTCAAGTTCACATGTGAAAATGATTCCTCATGATCCCAGAACCTCTCTTTCACAATTTGGGTCCTGGAATATGCCTGTGCTATCAAGGAAAGAAAAAAAAAACTACATTTGATAACCTGGTCATTCAGTCCATTCAGGTCATCAGCTGATTTCATTTTATTGCCACATACTGTAACATTGCTGAGCCTAGCCCTGAACAACTGAAGCAACCCCAGATCACAACACTGCCCCCAGAAGCTTGTATAGTGGACACGATGCATGATCTGGAGTAGGGTTAATGTGAACTCATCAGACCACATGACAGTTTTCCGTTGCTCCAAAGGTCAGTCTTTATGCACCCTAGCAAACTGAAGCCTTTTTCTGATTAGTCTTATTTACAAGTGGTTTTCTTATGGCCACACAGCTGTTTAGTCCCAATCCTGTGAGTTCACATCACATTGTGTGTGTATGGAATTTCCTTTCCCTATTAAACATAGCTATTAGGGTTGGGCGATGGCGACCAATTTGGCATCGTACGATGTCTAATGCGCTAATGCGAAACATCGCGATGGACGATGGCATCGTCGTCGTAGGGCGGGGGGGGCGCGGCTGTTGTTGTTAAATAATTAATTCATAACTAATTCATTAATTATAGCCTACCGTTTCCACCTGTCAATCACTTTTTCCGCGGGACTCTGCCATGAACAGGCAAAGTGATCTGTGTCGTTATAATGGCGTTGACAAACTTGGTTGGTAAAAAAGGTGCAAATTCACCTATCTGGCAACACTTTGACTTTAGACCGAATGAAAGAGGACAGCCACGAGATACGTCTGAAGTGGTGTGTAGGATTTGCGGTAAAGCTGTCCGCGCAAAAGATGCGCAGACGACAAATTTACATGACCACTTGCGTGTTCACCATCCCGCGGAATATTTGTGCATATGTGCTACCAGTGCTCCGTCTGAACGTGTGTTCAGCACAGTGTTTTTGAACAGCATGTTCAGCATTAGTGTTTTTCGCAAGCTGCGGGGGCGGGGCGGAGGATCGCGATGCCGGCTCAGCATCGTGATGTCTATCGGCCATCGACGATGGACGATGGCATCGTCTATCGACCCAACCCTAATAGCTATGGTTTTTACTTAGTCAGTTACTTTTTTTAACTTAAGTTTAAGTGATCTCCATTCATGATGTTTCTCTGACCACATTTCTTCCACTAACTTGACCATTCAGCACTATCCTTCCAGGTCTTGATAATGTGTTGAAGTGTTCTTAACCCAGTTCCAGTCATTTTAGCTCTCCTTAATTGTTTTCTTTGCTTAATGCAACCTAAAAGTTTAACCCTTATTGACCCCCCTCCCCCCCCCCCTTTTTTTTTTTGGCCAGGCAGTGTATTTTGTAATTTCTGACTCGGCTATGCTGAGTCACGGCATAGACTCATCTAAGCTAGTTATAGCGGTGATCTACGAGGTGAAGTGCATGATAGCAGTAATGGCAGTATTAGGAGCCTAATCTATTTGAACAGAGCGTACAGATGAGGATGTGAGAGATGGACAGACTAAAGGACTGAAGTGATTCTGCATCGCCCTTTTAGAGATGAAAAGAGGGCTAAATCCCACTGCACCACTATCAGCAGGTAGATTGGCATGGTGGTGGAGTAGAAAAGTATTAATCAAATGAAAATTGATTAACATGTCGATGAAAAGGTTTAGTAAAAATTCAAATGAGGAAAAATGTCCAAATTTTATACAACTTTATCTGCATATAATTTAGGTCCAAATGTGAGCTGAAAAAAAAAAAGTTTGGTAATTATCAGGTTAATTAATGGCCAATAGTACGTACCATGTATAGTAACTGCAACTTTTATTCAGTAACACATTTTGCTAAGTAAACATTATTGCTCATTATTTAAAAAAAAATTATTCCTATTTGTGCCAAGGTGTAACTTTAATAAATGTGACTTTAATTAGTGTAAAAAGCTTCACTTGCAAGTACCGTCTTGTAGCACGAAGTTCACGAGTGCAACATAGTATTCAGAGACTCCATGACAATACATTATGTAGAGAAAAATCATCTCACTGACTGCTGCTCACTCATTTGTATTTCTCCTTGTCACTCACCTTGCTTGTGCTTTTCATGCGTTCATAGCAAACCAGAATTTTAAAACTGACAGCTACTCATTAGCATCAGATTTGTAATTGTTTAATTTCAGGTACAAAGCAGAGGACTGGCAGGAGTCACTTCATTTGAAGCCTCAACACCTCCAAGGACTGAGCCACAGTGTGAAAAGTAAGCGAATACCCCTGGCGAGTCAGGTTAGGCAACTGTTCTGGAAAACAAACATAGATCACAGAGTTATGGCACTCATTAATTTGAATTTCAGCTCTCCAGCTTGGTGCATGCAGTGCTTTCACTGCCAGTGTGGCCTTTCCAAAGCTGGGCCTTCCAGAAAAGTCAGGCAGACATGGTAGCAGTGTCAGTGGCCTTACAAATGCATCATGATGCTGGTTATCAGGACAGGCACAGCTGGTTCGGCTCTGCCAGCTCCAGAACGGATTTGCAGGCTCTTAATTAGCCATTGAGCTCTCAGCCTCTTTTATCCTGCCGACCATGAGATGCCCTTAATGGAGTCTCCAGCATTTAGTGCCATTGTGCTGTGTTGAAAAAGGCTGAATGTGAATCTGCTCCAGCCTCCTGAACTGCACTGCCACAGCTGTGAGAGGAGTATGGTGAAGTGGCCAGCAGATCAACACCTGCACTTGCCATGGCACAGCAACACTGATTCTACAATTCTGCTACAGAATGAGGAACATTTCTCAGAAGATTGAGACAGCTGCTAACAATTCTCAACACCCCTTGGTTCACACAGCACATCACTGTATCTCACCAGCTAAATGGAATCTGTGTTTCCACAAAATCCAGATACTTTTCACAAACATGTAGGAGTTGACACGGAGCTCCCACAGTTGAGCTTCAAAAGCACTCTTCAAAAACACTATGGATGACACCATGGATTGTTTGACCAATTTTTATCCAGTCCTGCTAGCAAACTACTAGTTTGTTTTGTTTGTTTATTGGGTTTTGGTTTGATCCTGAGCTCGGGCTATCATCTGTATGGAGTTTTGCATGTTCTCGTCCTTTTTGACAGGGTTTCCTCCAAGTGTTCTAGTTTCCTCGCACTGTCTAAAAACAAAAACTGATTGCCCCTAATGAATGTGAATGCAGCCCTGTGACGTACTGTATTGTACGTACTCATCTTGAGCAAATTCTCTTGATTTGAGCCCAGTGTTACCTGGATAGACTGCAGACCCACTGTGACACTGATCAGGATAAAGCATTTACTAAAACTGAGTGTGAGAGGGGTGAGTAATGTAGATTAAATAAATATTAATATTTATGTAACTCTGGTGATAAGGAGGCTGTTTGACTTCAATGTCGCTTTGGAGGCAGAAAATGAAACGGTTTTTAAGCTACTTTTGAGACTTCTTACTCAACACATAATAAATCTCCTCATACTTGCTCCGTATGCTCTCTAACAAGACCCATTTTCAAGAGCACTTTGTCCTCTATATTTGTTTTTCTTTATTGGCCCACAACTTGCACCCTGATTGGTCAGGAGGTGGGAAAAAAAAAATAGGTTGACGTCATTCTGTGCTTGAAATTGTTTTTTAAAATTCGAAGTTCAAATGAGACAGTGGTACTTAGTTTTGGAAATAAATAATTGCGCAGTGAGAAAAGTTATACAGTATGTTAGGTTGTATTTGCTTTAAACTAAGACCTGCTATGATGATATGATACAAAAAAAAACATAGACGTAAAAGAGGGGATACTAACTTTTGCACATGACTGCATGTCTCCACCCCCAGTTGGAACAATATATCCCTTCAACATTTTGGCATTGACTACATTGCCCATTCTATAAACTGCATCTTACAGTCTGTTTAATAACTTAAGTAAGTTTAGAGGTTTTTCACCAATCTATTTTTCTATGATTCAATAACTTGTAGATATACCTTTGGCAGGAATAACTTAAAGGAATCGCTTCCTGTTTGACTTTAACAGTCTCTCACATCAATGTGGAGAAATTTTGGCCCATTTTGATTTACAACATTCAGTTCATTGAGGTTTGGCATTTATTTATGCACAGCTCTCGTAAGGTCCCACCACAGCATTTCAATTGGGTTGAGGTCTGGACAATGACTGGGCCATTCAAAAACCCTGAGTCTTTTCTTTTGGTTTGTTTAGATGCAGAATTGCAATCCTCAGTTTTGTTTTTAGACAGAGGCTTATTCCTGACAACCCTTCCAAAAAAAACATATTTGTTCAGTCTTCTTCTAATTGTGCTGTCATGGATTTTAACATTTAAGATGCTCAGTGAGCCCTGTAAGTTCAGGATGAGATGTAGCTCGTGGTTTTTTTTTTCAATTATTATACAGTCAGACCTGGGGGTGAATTTTCTCAGACATCCACTTCTGGGAAGATTGGTAGCTATCTTTAATGCTTTGCTCTTATGAATAATCGTTCTCACTGTAGAATGATGATAGAACTCCAAATTATTTGAAATTTTTTTGTAACCCTTTATAGATTGATGTGCAGCAACAATTGCTTCTCTAAGACCATTGCTTATGTTTTTCCCTCTTGAGTTAACATACACGTGAATGCTCAAGACCAGCAAACTACCAAAAAAGTTCTGCACACCTATTAATGATCAGTTAATCCAGGGCTGATGATTAGTGGCCCCTGGCAGCACTCTACATCTTGTAGAAACTATAGGGGGGTATTGCCTACATATTTATTTATTTATTTATTTAGCTTTATTGTTGTTAAATAAATAACGGCAGAGTGAAAATAGTTATATGATGTTCATTTATCTAAAACTAAGAGCCATTACAGTCAAACAATTTTATTATGTTTTTACACAAAAACACTTAGAATTACCTTTTTACACATACTGTAACTGTAATCCATTTACGTAAAATGTAAAAATGAAATTCTTCAGTTCAGTGGTTTCATTAATCTTAGAGTTTACAGGTCTAGAAACTATTTTATCATTACACACCAACCTTTTTTGCATTTGACTGGATGACAGGAAAAGGCAACACCCAATGGGAGGTTCTGTACATGATTTTGTTCATGTGATGTGCTAAAGCTGAATAAAAAAAAAACTTCAAATAACTTTAACATTAATTCACTGTTTTTAAATTCTTTTAGCATTCTATAAATCACACGGTATGTGCCTTGCATAAGCGGTGTGGGAGTTAAAAATGAGTAAAATTTGCAGGCAGGAAAGCTACTCAGACATTTATAAGACACCAGCGAACCTTTAGAGATGAAACTCTGTGAAAAACTCATCAGTCATTGGCATTGTCTCCGCTCTAAAGAGCCTGAAGGGTCTTAAATGTGGCAACAGGGATCAGATCATTAGTCGCTGTCTTTTAAATATTGCCATCTTGCTAGAGAAATGGATGGCCCATTAAGTTAACAATCTGAAATCAGCAAGAGAAGTACTGAAAGGTGTTAACAAGCCTTAAACAAACCTAAAAGTTCTGCACAAACCACACGAGGCCTGATTCTAGGTTAGATAAATAGTCTCCTAATCCCAGTTTAAAACATCATTGTGGCAAATTAAATGAAGGCTATAAAATACTCCTCCATTTCGATGTCATGTAAAATTTTTCAGAAATACAAGCGCTTCTGCCTGGCTCGCCAGTAATTGGCCCAGTTGTTCAGTTTTAGAGTTGAGTGTACACTTTAACAGCGGTATCTCAGATGCATGATGCATTATCTCATTAAAGGGCCTCTCTACTTAGGAATAATCTCCCTTTCATTTCTTCACAACGGGTCTGCAGGGCTCACTTCAGTCTGTCTGCATGTTGTTTGTCTTTCTGTGACAGGCTGCACAGGTGGGAAGTTCGAGGAAGCAGCTGTGCGTGCTCAAGCCAGAGCGTTTCCTGGCACAGGGTACGCGGTGCTGTCAGAGTCGGTCACAGAGCACAGGAACCTCGGCAAGGCATGAAGAAGAACGACCAAGTCAAGCCAATCCAGCCCCCTCCCAACACCCTCCCCCACCTACATACACACATGCACACACATACTGTACACACACACACCATGAAGAAGCACACACCCTATTCTAACCTGTGTACTGTAAGTGCTTATTAACACTATTAGGTTCGTAAAGTAAAAAACTTAAGTTGGGTGTAAAGGACTATAAGATTTGCATTATTACTTGAGTTAAAGTCTTCCCCTATTACTTTCACATTTTCATGTAGTTATTCACCTTAAAGCATATCATTCGGCACAAGGGCGTAACACATAACTCTTGTCCCTATACATAAGCATTCAATTTTAAAGTCAAATTTTAGTATATTGAGATTACTTGAAGTAATGAGGGAAACTGTGTTGTGCTGTTATAGGAAAATAATCAATGATGGCATTTAGTGGCACTAAACAGCAGTTCCCTCACCAGCTTTTCTCAATTTTATAACTGTATTTATCTAACAGCATTAAAAACTCTCTCAGTACAGTTGGGATGAAAAGAAAGTACTGTATATTAATATATATGTACTGTATATATGTGTAAACACATTTATTTAGAATGAATGGACCCTACCAGTCTGTGCAGTAATAAGCTATGTTTAAGGTAAAATATGTGTTCTGTATCAGTTCGTTTTAAATCATGTACACATTTTGAATATAAAGCTGAATTGTGACTCGAGCTCTGTGCTGCACAGGGAACACGCCACAGGAGGCTACAACACTTGTACCATGACTCTTAATAATAAAGCCAGTGACCGGAACAAGGCTAGTCCTATATAAGCTCCCTCTCGGGCCTTTTAAACTCGTTCTCTTGAACAGTACAACCCACCACCATTGCCACCTTCTCCACCACCACCCCGTGTGCTCAGCATTCATAGAGCTCAGCGGTGCGAGACTGGAAACCCATTTGAAATTCAGCCTCCACACTCCACGTTGTGTTGGAATGACCCATTATTTCACACGAGGGCAAACACTCTGAATTCATAAATATAAATAAGCAGTTTCGCACACTTGCCTCTCAAAGCTGGCGCGTCACACACAAAGCAGGCCTGATGAATTCAATCACAGAGGGGGGAAAATACTGGGGCAATTATGTGGGAAGGGGGGAGATAAGGCAGAGGCAGCAGCTTGAACAGATCGGTGCACCTCTAAGGCGAGCAAGATAGAGGCTCGATATTTTATTTATATTTATGCAAATCAAGGTCATATCTGAAGCAGGGCACTGTTTTAATCAGCATGTTCACTTATAGAGATGTTCTCTAATGTTCATGTAGGTCATTCTATGATTGGGGTCCTATTTGATATTACTGATAATGCATTTACAAATATGTCAGTAAATTACAAATAAAAGCCATTTTAAACATGTGCATGTTTCTAATTAATCATTTAAAACATTAATGCAACAGTGTTTCTGCTCATCATGGTCCCTTGACTACTGAAGGCCTGTGCGTTGGAGCTGGGAGAGCCTCTTCAGCACATTTTCAACCTAAGCCTGGAACAGAAGAAGGTCCCTTAGCTGTGGAAAACATCCTGCATCATCCTAGTACCAAAGAAACCACGTCTTGGGGAGATGAACAATCCCAGACCACTATCTCAGACATCACACATTATGAAGACCATGGAGCGGACACTAATGCATCACCTGAGGCCACAGATTAGTCATGCTCTTGACCCCCTACAGGTTGCATACCAGGAGAAGGTGGGCGTGGAGGATGCCATCACCTACATGATCCACAGATCTCTGTCTCACCTGGATCGGGGCAGTGGTGCTGTGAGGATTACATTCCTGGACTTCTCCAGTGCCAGACACCAACCAGCCGCTGCTCCTCAAAGACAAACTGACAGAGATGAGAGTGAGGTCACAGCTGGTGGCTTGGATCACAGACTACTTGACAGGCAGGCCTCAGTATGTGCGGCTTTGGGACTGAAGGTCTGACACAGTGATCAGCAGTACAGGAGCGCCGCAAGGGACTGTGCTTCCTCCAGTCCTGTGCACCCTGTACACATCAGACTTCCAGTACAACTCAAAGTCCTGCCATGTACAAAAGTTTGCAGATGACACTGCGATCGTGGGCTGTATCAGGAATGGAAAGGTGGAGGAGTACAGAAAACTGATCCAGGACTTTGCTGCATGGTGTAACCTGAACAACCTGCACCTTAACACCACTAAGACCTGGGAGATGGTGGTGCACTTCAGGAGACCAAGGTCACAACCAGAACCTGTGACTATCAATGATGACTGTGTGGAGCTTGTGAGGACATAGGATAACATTCTCACTAAACACAAACGCAAAAAAGCAGGTGCTTTTACCTATATATATTTTTGTTTGTTTGTTTATAGGATTGTTTTTACCTTATTTTTTTATTTTCTAGATGTAACTGTCTGTGGACTGCTGGATCTTGTAAATCTCCCCACTGAATAAAGTATCTATCTATCTATCTATCTATCTATCTATCTATCTATCTATCTATCTATCTATCTATCTATCTATCTATCAATTAACTGAATTTCAACTTTAAAGAAATTCATTCACACACATTAAAAGTTTTTTTTATTATGTTATCATCCTTGACACATCCCTTTCCAAGAGTCATTCATTAGAGGTTATGAAAAAAAATTTTATTTTAGTTTTATTTAAAATGTAACACATTTATGTAAAATGAGCACAATCACCCCTATGAAATATTTGGAATATTCCACAAGTCACATGTTCAGCAGGGTGCTGCAATATTTGAAATTCCAAATTCTAAAGAGTAGACAAAATTATTTTTATAGATGGAAAAATTGTTCAAAATGATTGATTAAAAAATAAAATCACTAGACTCTCCTTATCACTGAAAAAAATGACATCTTAGCAAGTGAAAATATTTTTAAGCTAGACTAATTAGTCTACAATTTCATAGCAAACCAACTATAAGATAATTTAGCCTATTTGTTTTATACATTTTTAAGCTTAAATTTTCTGCATATATTTTGCAGATTTTTTAGCAATTATTTTTTTTAAATAAGCTACATTATTTGTCAATAAAACAGGAAATTTACACTTAAATTCGAGGCACGCATCTAGAAAAGGGTTAGATATGTTATTTTTGGCTTAATGTTTATTATTAATTCTTATAATAAGAAATATTAGATACATTTATCTAGATTAAAGCTATTTTCCCCTGCTAAGATAATCAGCATGTCTTAAATGATAGCCTGTGGCACACTGGGTTAGATACAGTCTGGCCCACGGGTCACCTCTATTAGTTTGTATGAAACATTAGATTGTTAATTCAGTCACGCTATATGACAACATTTGAATTTCTAATACACGCACGTGCCTGTAATGGAACACAAGGCCCAAAATTCATTACACCACCTGACAGCTACAGTATGGTCATCGGATTTGTCATCCAGAATATTAAAATGAAATACAATCGGTAATTATGGGGGAGAAAAGCTATTAGCAAAAATCTAATTATGCATGGCAGTGGTTACCCTCGAAGCAGATTTTCCAGCATTGAAATGCAGCTCAACTCATCATAGCTAACATCTGCCACATATTCAGTCCGTAACTTGAAAAGGTCAAGCTGCCACGTGTCATAACGCTCATAGCCTATGCATCAATTAAGAATCAATTATGATCCTCAACTGCTGAAATGCTTACAGGCCTCGCTTAGCCACACTCACAAAAATGGTATGTGTGTGTGTGTGTGTGTGTGTGTGTGAAAGAGAGAGAGAGAGAGAGAAAGAAAGAAAGAAAGAAAGAATCAGATATTGCTCTGTAACACCCCCTAAAAATTTTGTTTTGTGTCTCAAAAAAAACCCATAAACACATGATTAATTCTTATGCTATTTTGTAACACAACGAGAAAGCTAACAATAGCACTATACAGTATATTGCTTGGAAAATCCCTACCTACTGTAACTGAGTTTCCACGCACAAGCTAGATTACCTTTAGCTTAGCTAAAATGCTATAGTGGCTAATGTTAACTTACATATTAATATATTTGATTAAATTATAGTACACCATTCCTACCATACACCTCATCCCATGTCAACTCTTGTGCCACAATTTTGTGTGGTAAGTAAAACTACAACAATTCCAGTTAGCTGGTTAGCTAAAGTTATGCATACTGTAGCCGACAGCTAGTTGGTTTGACACCTGCAATGCAGCTGTTACTCAAATTGGCCATGCTCCTTTGCATAACTTTATGGCTTAATATAATCATAAATATTAAGTTACATAAAAATTCACCCCTGTGCAGTTGTAATGAATAGGAAATCTAGCTATGGAAACCAAAACAGTTTTTTGTACCAGGCTGTCAACATGTTCCTGTTATAAATGTAGGCATTTTAACATGGAGATAAACTCTCTTTTGGAGCTAGCCCCCAGTGGACATTTGAAGAACTGCACATTTTGTTCCTCGATTATAGACAACAGGTAGCTTACCATGGCTGTAATGTTAGCAAGGAACAGCAATACCAAAACATTATTTTTTTAAAGTGTTAGTTAATTTAAAGATAATAAAGTGAAAATTTCTCAATTAGAAAGTTGTTTTTCAAAGTACAAAGTTATATTATTTAATTGTAAACAATAATGTTATATAGCTTGCAAGCAACAAGAAAGGTTTGCTAGTTTGCATTAGTGCCAAATTGCAAAGTGTAGAATTAATTATTCTGATTATCTACTCAGAAAGGACTAAGAAACTGTGGCATGGTGGCTTAGTGGTTAGCACTGTTGCATTGCACCGCATTGTCTGGGTTTGATTCCTGGCTAGGTTTGGTGCATGTTCTCCTCGTGCTTGTTGATATCAGGTTTTTGGGAAAGTTGGAATTACTTTAATTAAATGATGTTAGATGAATGTTGAGTACATAATCTTGTGATCACATTGAACAAATTGAAATTTTGCAAATGTAACTTCAAAACAATATATACTGTATTAAGAGATATACTGTATTTATGCTTATCTGTCAATTGAAACACATCCTAGGAACATTCCATACTGCTGCTTTTTTCCCCCTCTTTCTTTTTGCAGGCAGGATGCAGGATGATGCTCTAGCCAAGTAGTTTCCAGTGCATCACAAGAAAACCTGCTGCTGTGGCTTGTAAATATATGGATATATAGCCTTGTCAAAGGAAAAGCACCACTAAATAACTCCTCAAGTCTAAACATATTAAACAACTGTAATTTACCAAACCATTAAGTCAGAAAGCAGCTGAAAGGGAAAACAACCCACTTAATATCCCAGATCTGTGCTGTGAAACCGGACGTTATGCAGTCTGATCATTTATGCAAACACCATATTATAGTAAAGTACAGTAAATATACAGTACTTACTTTCTTGTGAGAAACTTACAGGACCATGAACGTGGTTAGATATTGTTCAAATGGCCATTAAGTGAAAGAAATGCTATAATAAAGGTTGGAATTCTTTTGTTTTCAAGTTGTATTTGCAATGTTGATTTGAAGTAATTTATTTACCATTTTCTCTGTCATTTTATTGACAGATAATTTAATTTTGAATATAAGATAAGATATTTAAGATACTTAATCTTTTCTTCAAAAAATTAAGTTTTGGGTGAATTATGTCATTACAATTGACTGTTAATACAAAGAAAACTTAAAGTTACAGAAAACTTAAAGTTATAGCCTTTACTTTGATACTTAAATTTTTTTAGTGATATTCCACAAACAAAAAATGTTTCTTTTACAAGAAAGATACAAAAACTATAGAAGCAATAAATAAACGCATTCACTTGTTTATGTAAAGACACTGCAAATGTGCTGTTACTACAAAAACAATATTATATAAAACAATGTATTAGAAATATAAACCATAAAGGCCATTAATATTTTAAGTTTTTTTTTTTTATATATGTATTAACCTTCCATTGTAGTACATAGTAATTACTGTACATGTTTAAGCTTAACTGTGGTTTGCAATAGTGAGAAATGTAATAAAGATACCCAAAAAGATCTGGCTAGCATTAACATGAAAGCCTCATTAATCCACATTCAACATTTCTTTCAAAACTGCCCACAATTGATATTAATAAAGCCTTTTTTAAAGAGCCTCCTTCACTACACACAGGCCCTAAGTGGTCACCTATCCACCATTACAGATGGATGACAACATGGACTGTCCTGTGTGTGACTGATGAGCTCATTTGGTTGAGTTGAGTCTGTTCAGCAGTTTGTCTGAGGCATCTAGCTGAAAATTGGCTGAACAGAAGCAAACTGGGAATACAATATTACTGTCGCAACCCCAGATCTTTAAAGCCTCCCCGTGAGAGATCAATTACCCCATCACTTGCTGACAGAAAGGTAAATGAAGTCAGATTGTGGCCCTGTTCTGGGAGCTGAGTAGGGCCTTAGGGGCATGAGTTTTTAGCAGAAACAGCCGCAGTCTTAAAGAACACACACCAATTTAGGAGATTGAGAAGTTCCACCTCTCTGAAACAAAATAGGGTTAGTTATTTGTTGTGTGCTCACTTCACAGAGTAACATGAAGCAGAGAAACAGAGTTTGTTCTTCTTGGTGCAGAGCCTGAGTAAATGGCTACAAACATCACAGGCTGGTCCAACCAACACACGTGCTTCAACAGCAGCGCTGAGGGTCAATGGGAAATTGATTTTCTGTGCTGTATCTATAGAGACACTGTCTCTCTTCAAAGAATGTCTGCCCGCTCCATCAATTGCAATCTCAAGAGACAATGGGGAGGTGAGAGACTGAGTTTATACTGTAAATTAAAAATAGAAAATCCTAGTCGACTAATTTAATTTCTGTTCTCTATAGCTGTGAATGTGCAATCAGAATTGAACTTGTCATTGTGGGACACAACAGCACAACACACAGTTAAATACAGTTAAATACATCTTCCAACGAAGGGAGGTTTGTTTACTTTCATAATGTAGCATTGTTAGCATGTCTATTCTTATGCCAATCATGTGCAATGACTGGGCAACACAATGAGCTACTCTTATTTGCCTGTTTTTAGGGAATACAAAAGACTCGGCTGAACGTGGCGGATGGAAACATCTCTAAGAATACCAATTACTGTAATCACACAAGAGGCACTTTCTTGTTTTTGATGAACACTGATCGAGGAAAAAGAGTAGTTTTCCTTGGTGGGAGAATAAATTTAGCATAGGGATTTGCAGTTGCTTGCACACAGCAGAGCTTTTCCTTAAAGGGTGCTTTGGAAGAGCACGTTTTGTGTATTGACAGTAGATGTCATGGTTCTTGAAAAAATAAAATACAACTTTATTTATACAAAAATGGCCAATGGACGCCAGTAAGACGATATAGAACTCTTGAATGATTTTGTTTTATTTAATCAGCTGTTTTATTTAATCAGCTGCACGGTGGTGTAGTGGTTAGCGCTGTCGCCTTGCACCTCCAGGGTCCGGGTTTGATTGCCCGGCCAGGCTTGGTTCCCGTCTCTGTGTGCATGGAGTTTGCATGTTCTCCCCGTGCTTGGTGGGTTTCTTCCGGGTACTCCGGTTTCCTCCCACAGTCCAAAGACATGTAGGTTAGGTTAACTGGCATTCCCAAATTGACCATAGTGTGTGAATGAGTGCGTGTATGTATGTATGTGTGTGTGCCCTGCGATGGATTGGCATGCTGTCCAGGGTGTACCCTGCCTCGTGCCCGAAGTCTCCTGGGATAGCCTCCAGGTCCCCGCGACCCTAAATACAGGATAAAGCGGTATAGAAAATGAATGAATGAGTTTTATTTAATCAGTCAGTCGCTAAGAGAACAGTCTTACTATGAAAACACTGATGTGAAGACTAGACATTGTTGTTCATTTGGATGCTTAGATTAGAGGTCACCACACAGGATTATTTGATCCACACATCTGATTTTGGCACAGGTTTTGCACCGATTGCCCTTCATGATGCAACCCTCTCATTAAGCGTGCCCTGCAACCCTTTTGGCTTTTAGCCTACATTAGATGCTAATTTTCCTAGATGTTTCAACAATGACTGAATAAATAATATTGTTAATTTACAAACCGTCATTTAAGAAATAATCCATTTACCCACCCTTGTGATACAGTACATTTTTGACTGCTTTAATGTGATATCTAATTTGGCTTAACACATTGATGTATATCTATTGGCATTTGATCATATCATCACAGTCACATTTTGAACGCGAGACAGTGTTGTTTTATTATTCGCTTGCCTTTTTCCTTTCCATATTGTTTTTATTGGACACTATACTGTAGCAACATTACTGACATTCTATTGCCAAAAGTTCATGGATACCTGACCATCACACCTACTTTATATGTGCTTTTTCATTTCAGAATTCTACCTTTGTTGTTATAATAAACTCTACTTCACGCATATTAAAACTTCTGTTGGCCGCACTGTCTTATCAGGGCTTTCCATTCAAGGCTACTGTGTCCCTAGTCACTGCTGTGCAGGGGTGAACATCAGTTTATTTGTAACTGCGGTGTGAGCAAAAAAGGATGCCCAACTTATGATTTGAACAAAAGGAGAGCAGTGTTTAGTGATTCAGGCCTTTTTTTTGGGCGGGGGGCGGGGCGGGGTCGGGGGGGGTCGGGGGAGTGGTGCCGAAACCACTCATGGAGCAGCATAAACAGAAGCATTTGGACAATTTGGTCTCATATTCTAAGGAAGGTGAAAGTTTCCTAAAGAGAATCATTATTGGTGACGAGACATAGGTTCATCACTACAAGCCTTACAAGAGTATGGAATGGAAACATCCTCAATTGCCGACCAAGAAGAAGTTGAAAAGTCAACCATCAGCTGGAAACTTGATGCTTATATTTTTCAGTAACAAGGTTTGTTACTGCTATACAAAGGCATTATGAGTTTGCTTGGCAATGCACATCCACACACTGTCAACACTCTGCAGAAACATTGTTTTGTGGTGTAATAGCATCCTCCCCATACTCCTAATTTTACTCCATCAGACTTTTACCTGTTTGGTCCCCTGAAAGCAGCCCTACTAGGATGAAGATTTACTTCTGATGAAGAAGTGAAGACAGCAGTGAATTAATGACTTGTAGCTCAGCCTATACTGTAATTTTTTTTTTTTTTACAAAAATATAATGTATTTGTCTTTTCTAAAAGTTATTTAAAATAAATTCCACAACCAGACTGCAAATTATTTTCGACTCCCTGACCCTCCTAAATGTTGAAGCTATGTTGGAGATATGGGCATTTCGTAGCCTTTAAAGCTCAAAGCATTTTAACCATTATTTGTTTTGCTGTTTTGTTTAATAAACATATATTTTTTTTCAGCACAAAATAGGCAATATCACTAACTCACTCATCTTCAATTACCTTTATCTTGTATTCAGGGTCCCAGGAGGCTTAAGGCATGAGGTGGGGTACAGCCTGGACAGGGTGCCAATCCATCGCAGGGCACACAGACACACACACACATACACTGACTCAACAGTCATTCACACACTATGACCAATTTGCCTAATCTGCATGTCTTTGGACTATAGGAGGAAACCAGAGTACCCGGAGGAAACCCACCAAGCACAGTGAGAGCATGCAAACTCCATGCACACAGAGATGGGAATCAAGCCTGGCCGGGAATCAGACCCGGACCCTGAGGGTGCAAGGCAACAGTGCTAACCACTACACCACCGTGCTGCCGCAATAGGCAATATAATAAACTTAATTTTAGTTGATTTTAACAAACATCACCAAACACCCAGAAACTAGGCCTCAAATACATATGATCACCTGTTTTTATTGTTGTTTTCAGATGTTTCTATGACCAAAAAATAATACTAATATGCTCATTTTATGAGATCTATATTTTTGCAACGTTATTCACATATTCTGTTAGTGGTTAAAAATTTACCCTTTATAAAAGTAATTATAACTTTTGTCTTAACATTGTCCTAATTTGCTAACTAATTAGTTGACCAGCTAACCGAATAATTAATGTTAGACAAGCTACTTTATTCTAACACTTAGTATAGCTACTGTTCGTTTAACTTCATGTTCTGGTGTCTCACTCATTTACTGTAGGTTAACTTGCAAGATTATCTTGCCCTTGCTAACTTAGTTTCTCAAAGACTTAACGCAGCTGTTACATAAAAAAAATGGCTATGTGCGCTGTGACAGGTGACCCTTGTTTAATGTTTATAATTTTTGCCCAAAAAATTATCATTTACATTAAAGATGGAGGACATGCACTAGATGTATCCACTAGAACATAAAAAGGTATCAACTGTAGTTTGTACTGAAGCTACTGTATCATGGATACTGGGTTTCTGGCGATTTAAAATGATTCAAAAGAGCTGGATTAGTGAAGCCAGTGAACCTTCCAGGGGATCACTACCAGCATGAATCACAAAGTTTTCACCACATCAAGAACATTAGCTCTGGGACTTGAACACTCTGTGGGACTTAGTACTCGCCTTTGTATTCTGATGTCCACTCGCTCTCTCTCTCCCTGTCTCTCTGAACATAACCATGTGCGCTTATGGAGCAAATTTAAACTCTGCACCTTTCATGCCTGGTGACATTTTCTGTGTGACATCCAGCAAAGAAACGTGTTCGGCTGCTTGTCATTTCGTTATACGTTCTCAGACATCCCCTCTAGCTGTCACTGGTCAGGAGAGCTCGTTGATATTCTGAGGATGTGGTGCACTTCCCGTTTTTCCTGGAGCGCTCCAAGAGGCTTATCAAAACAGAGGGGACTTCATGGAATTATAAAAAAAAAAAAAGGCAAGAAGTGCAAGAAGAAGGGGTTCTGTCATGTCCACTCAAAACACAGCAGTAGAGCAGCTGTGCTTTTCAGTGCAGACTGTGATAAGACATTCATAGGCAAACCCTGAGTATTACAAAGAACAGACATGTTAAAGCATAGTGAGTTCATTTCTGGATGTGGAAAATGTGAGCACTAGTGAGCATGCACAAAAAGTATTCTGGTCTTGTTTAGCATATATTACTTAATTATATTGAATTAGTTTAACTAGTTTAATTTAAGTTTGTAATCGAAAGCAATCATACTGTATATCAAAGAAAATGTTCCCATAAGACATAATGGAAACTCTGATGATTCGTTCCACAAAAACATTCATATAAAATTATTAATACAAAAAATGAAACAAATTAACCTGAATTTACCTTTGAAAAGAATCATGGCTGGTGTGAGGGAGAATAGAGAGAGGAGAGGAGAATGAGGAGGAGGGGGCTGTTGTGTAAGATGACTTTCACGCGCACTCACGGAATCACTGCTATCTGTTGGCTCACTTTAACAAGGAACCTATCCAATGACACTTGCTTTTGCCTCCTTTTGAGGATTTTGCAGAATGTGACATTGCATTGTTGTTAAACAGATTAATCTCCCTCACTGCTACAGCCTTTTCAATCTTTTGCTTCACAGAGGCCGTTGTTGCAGTTACTGTACAACAGTGCAGTGATTTACTAAAGAACAGTCACAAATTTTGTTTAATTCTTTACGCACACACACATGGTCACAATGTTATAGTAACCAGTATAAGCATGCACAGATGTTGACTATACGAATGAGGAACACGGACTGAGACCGAGCATGGGAGACGATTACTCACAATCCCACAACGAGGGTGAGAAGAACCACTGGCTCAGTTGGATGCTCGGCATACAAAGCATATACATTCTAGTCGTATTTAAAGACCTCGCTCATTTATCAAGTTAAAATTTATTAACAATTTTTTGCTAGTCTTGTAAAACACTCTAAGTGACTCACAATCCAAGGTAAATATGTTGATATATCAATATTTATTTTGTTTTTTGTTAAAACTAAAAGAAGCTGATTTACTGTTAGCAACAATACTGATTATATTTTTCTATATCACCAAATCCCTAAGTGTTTTATTTCTCTTGTTCCAATTAGTTAAGATGAGTGCCCAAATTGTTTTATCATGAATTAAAAGAAAAATGTTTCCTTGGTGCGCCTGCCATGCCACAATAAGCTTACTTTACAGTGTTCCGAACTGGAAGAGGGAAAACATGTACACATGGTGTGTTTGAAGTTCTCTGTTTAATATCAGTAAAGAGAGCAATTTAACCTTTTGGGCAGGTGCCCTGTGTCACGTACTTTCCGTACATAAAAAAATAATAATAATAATCATTAAAATGTAAGTCATACAGAGCCCCAGAGACAGACTTTGGGAAACACGTTAACATTTTTGGTTAGGGAAAAAAGGGGACACAAGCTATTTGCACGTATATTCGTCCTATAGGACGTGCAGCTATATAAGGAATCAAGAAGCACAATGAGGGGGTGTTTTGTAGGCAGAGGGGCATGGGAAAGTTCACACTTTTTCATTTATTAATGAATAAAACATTCATAAGGCGGCATGGTGGTGTAGTGGTTAGCACTGCCGCCTTGCACCTCCAGGGTCCGGGTTCGATTTCTGTCTGGAGTTTGCATGCTTGGTGGGTTTGATCCGGTTTCCTCCCACAGTCCATAGATAGATACTTTATTGATCCCGAAGGAAATTCCAGATATGCAGATTAAGCTAACCGGCATTCCTAAAATTGCCCCTGTAGTGTGTGTGTGTGTGTGTGTGTGTGTGTGTGTGTGTGTGTGTGTGTGTGTGTGTGTGTGTGTGTGTGTGTGTGCATGCCCTGTGATGGATTGGCACCCCATCCAGGGTGTACCCCGCCTGGTGCCTTAAGTCTCCTGGGATAGGCTCCAGGCCCCCCGCAACCCTGAAAACAGGATTAAGTGGTATAGATGATGGGTGATGAGTGTAAAACTCAGAAAATGTTATCTTGTATCATATTCCATTTTTTTTACTGTAAATTCTATGTTGTGTAATGTTGTGACGCTAGTTCCTGTTACTGTATCACTTACGTTACAGCAGCTACAGTTTTCAGTTTTTGGGTAAAGCTTAAGTTTAAGTGTTGTTGTAAACAGTGTTGGGTGTAACGTGTTAGAGAACTTGGATTACTTTTTTGATATAAAAATTATCTAACGCCATTTAAGTATTCAGTTATTTAGTTATTTTTTCAAAAATGTAATCCGTGAGCCAAACAGCTGTGTGTGTGTGTGTGTGTGTGTGTGTGTGTGTGTGTGTGTGTGTGTGTGTGTGTGTGTGTGTGTGTGT
>JAQQZT010000011.1:13776943-13787642 GCA_030068275.1 Clarias platycephalus | reverse complement strand
GTGAAGCTGCTTTGAGACAATGACGATTGTTAAAAGCGCTATATAAATAAAATTGAATTGAATTGAATTGAATTTTAAATTAGAGTAATACATCATCTTCCTCCGGGTACTCCGGTTTCCTCCCATAGTTCAAAGACATGTAGATTAGGCTAATTGGCGTTCCCAAATTGCCCGTAGTGTGTGAATGAGTGTGTGTACAGTACAGTATGTGTGCCCTGCGATGGATTGGCACCCTGTCCTAAGCCTCCTGGGATAGGCTCAAGGCCCCCGCAACCCCAAATACAGGATAAAGCGGTATAGAAGATGAGTGAGTGAGAATGAGTAATACAGTACATCATCAATTTACACATATGGATTTTTATTTTTTTTTTACAATTAAAAAACATTGCCATGGTGACATTTTTACAAATTTTTGCTTCCCTAATCTTCATTATGCAGTTAACATTATCTGTAAGCTAACTGAATTAACTTTTTATGATTAGCCGTCATCTACCACTGGATTGGCATCTGGAAATCCAGTTCATGTGGAGGAATCTTTTTGAAAACAGATAGGTAAAAGCTTTTATAGAGAAGCAGTTATAGATTAAAAAGTTAATAATAATAATAATAATAATAATAATAATAACACTTAAAGCTACAGTTTGAATCCATATAGCCTGCACCGACATCAGACTTATAAAACTATATACTGTACAGTATACAGGTTTGGCACAAAAGCCAAAATAGTATGTAATATACTGTTGTTTTCATCATGTCAGTGTAATTTTTATATTATTTTGTCAAAATTAAATAAATCAGCCTGAAATTGTGTGACCAAGAAAATAAGCGATTTATGTTCAGTGTCTCAGTTTCTCTTCAGTACAGTAGCTGATGACAGTACCTTATCATCAAAGGACTTTGATGACTAAACTAAATATGCAGTGACATGCCAACATGGCCAAAAAAAAAAGCATGTAATTATCCTTTTTCTTGGCTTCAACATTTTCCAAATGTCTATCAAACACTTTAAGTTCAATAACAGCAGCTGTATTTTGGCCAAGCTGGTAGTTTTGCTTCATTGACGAATTCACAGTAAGAAGTGATGCTCAGTTATCTTTAGCTAAAGATGTGTGAGTTCAAACCTTGAGATTTGACAGGAAGATACCATTATATGACTTTTCTACTACTAATTTAGGCAAATTATTCTCTGACACACAAAGTTGTCTTTAAAAAAAGTGTTTCATTTGAAAACGTTCTTGTTCTATATTTTAGAACTTTTAAACTTCCACCTTTTGAGCAAAGCATGACACGATTTTCAAGCAAAAGCCGATCTGTCTTGACATGCATCGCTTCTTTCTGTCATACTGTATGATCAGTAAAGTGAAGATATTTCCTGTACAACATAGGACTGTAAATTAGTTTGAATGTGTTCAGAGAGATTTTGAAGAACGTTCCAGCAGTAATAAATAACAGGTACTGTATGTCTCACTTAACATCCGCAATACATTCTGTGAAATAGGACATTATATCATTTAGACATTATAGAATTAACAAAGGTATGCAGTATACAGTATTGTAATGTAAGCACTGCAGTGGAGAAGGAAAATAATATCACTAAACTTTAAGTACATATAAGTGATTTTTGACATGAGATGCACATGCTGTGTGCGGAAAGCTTATACAGTACATAGAGTATGCTCCGTGTGTGAAGCTGTTGTATTCTCTTTGTCTGTTTATGTCTGCTTTTGCTCTTTTAAATGTCAGTAATCTGTAATATGATAGGGAAAGTTTGACAAAAGTCAAATTAAAACTTGTAGAGGAGGCTGACAATTCCGTGAACTGAAGTTTTTGTGTTTCTTATAATGTACTGTATTCCATGGTCACATTGCAGTTAAAAAGGTTTTGTGAGCAACAAAACTTAAATACAATTTGCCTCCACTACTTGCTGTTTGCTATGTTTTTTTTTAAATCATTATTATTGAAACTAAATCAGTATTATTATTATACTAAATTGCATACTTAAATTACCAGAAAGACATTTGCAGGTTGACTTACAGTAAGAAATACACACTTATATAACCCAAACAATTTTGATAAAATATGTGCTCACAGTGTGTACAAGGCTAAACCTGACAATAAAAACTACACACAATAACCTCATACTGTAGTTCTGGAAACAAAAGCATATCACAGGGATAAAAACTTTTGTAGCTCTATTACTTTTTCCTCTTCACGTAAATAAGAGCATCTCTACAAAAGCACCAGACTCAGATAGAGGAAACAATGGAATTGTACATTAGATATGATTTTTATGTTAATATAATTCACATTTGACTTTTTCAATTTTATAAAGTAGTTTTATAAATATAACTTTATCAATTATAAGGTGAAAAGAGCCAGTTCTAAGGTTACAGAGCTTTAAGAAAATGTTTAATGATTTAGGCCTGGTGCTAAACTGGAGGCCATAAACATCTGTTACTTATTAGCAGCGTTAGCCGCATAGCTACAGAGGTGAACATCTGCAATGTAGTATTCATGAAGAAATATTTTGTTGTTTGATGCAATATTCAGGAGCTCATTTTAAGCTTGGCAGGATCTAGTCTTGCCCAGTCTGTTAACAATTTTAATGGCATAAATCACTTTTTTGTTGCACATTTTAAAATGGTGTTTACTGTTGCACTTTTTTTTTTAATGGTGACCACACACTCCAGCTTCGGGTGCATCAGTTATGGACAACTTTTCATAAATAAAAAAATTTAAAAAAAACAGCTCGAACGACATCAGGCAGCACTGATGTGATAAAACAATGTTATGCAAGTTGTGCTCAGAAGCTGAACTGCAAATATCCACTTTCATGATTCGAATACAAAAAGTGCATCCATGCAAAGCAAACAAGTCTGATGAAATCAGCTCCAGTATCTCTCTGCTCAAGAGCTTATTATAAAGCCCTTCAGATGCTCTGGAGCAGAAAAGTTTGAAAGCGTGGCTCTGTTGCTCTGCAGGACTAGCGTACAGTATCTCTATTTCCCACTAAGCAGCACCTGATTGATTATACGCATTCCACAGGATGCGCTTACTTCCCCGAGGAGAACAGGAGTGTATATCTTCTCATTTTCATCTCTGTGCCTTGTTTAAAATTCTCCTCACGATTTCTTACTATGTTAACACCTGTAGCATCAGGCATGAGCATGCATGGATCATTAACCTTTGTAGTCCATGTTAGCCTTGAGAAAAATCTTCCCTTTTTCACTTCTTATGCTGTTTTTTCCCCTCTTTACCCAAGCACTAGTATTTTACCACCTTGAACCTTTCCATATTTTGTAGTGTAGAATCTGATCCTGGAAAATTGACAAATAACTTGTCACCAACTTGCACAGGAGACACAGCTGTCTGTGGATACTGTACACACAATCATTCACGAACACTATTTGCACATTACAGGAACTCAGCTGGAAGTTTTTGCCACTACCCATTAACAGTCCTGACCTCACTCCAAGCCATTTCCACATGCTCGGTCTAGTAAATGAGTTCCTGGGAGCCGATTCCCGGCTAGGTTCGATTCCCATCTCTGTGTGCATGGAGTTTCATGTTCTCCCCATGCTTGGTGGGATTCCTCTGGGTACTCTGGTTTCCTCCCACAGTCCAAAGACATGCAGGTTAGGCCAATTAGCGTTCCCAAACTGCCCGTAGTGTGTAAATGAGTGTGTGAGTGTCCTGCGATAGAAGTACAAGGTGTACTCTGCCTTGGGGCCCTAATACCCCTATCTCACCTATGCGGTTTTGCGCGGTGGCCGTAAATACGGTTCATTATGATTCACCGCGAGTTTTTGGCATTGTGAGTACGTTTCCATCTTTCCGCGCGAAAAATTAAACATGTTTAATTTTTTTGGCGGGCCTCGCGGAAGTTTGCGGACCTTGGCAAACTTCGCGGAACGTCAGCGGAACGTCGTCGGGCAATCGCGGCAACTCACGGTACCCGACACCGCATCTCAAACCGCACAGGTGAGATAGGAGTATACAGTAAGTCTCCTGGAATAAGCTCCAGTCCCCCATGACCCTTGTATGCAGTATAAAGTGGTATGATGATGAGTGAGTGAGTGAGTGAGTGAGTGCAATCAAAAGTCCCGGTTTGACTTGAACATACGTTGTACGCCTTGTAGAGCTCTATTCTGATTGATACCCTTCCAAGAATTTGTCCTGTACTTGTCTCTCATATTTTAGCAGATTTTTTTGTACTCTTTCTCTTCTAACTTTACCATAGATTTCTACTGGATGTAAAAGGGTAATAAACAAACATCCACATTTAAAAGATTTTCCTAGGTAATGTTCTCTGCAAACAAATTGGGACTCATGAAAAATGGCGATTTTCTCCTGGCTCCGAGGATTGTGATGGTTCACTGATAAGGTTCATTCTTTGACTATTCAAATTCAACTCTAGCCAAATATGGACCATCGCTCATTTTATGTGAACTGTGCAATTTGTATTTGGACATCTCATGTCCAGTGTTTGTTCAAGGAACCAAAATGGGATTTTTAAATAAGCTTAACAGAGAAGCGCTGTAATTTAATTAAAATGCTTCAGTGGAAATTATGGAGGCGAGGTAGAAAAATTTCTGCTCAAAATATATATATTTATCCTTGAGCCACTTTGGAGCAGAAATATTTGTGTTTTCGTGGTGAGCTGAGTCTGCGGTTTGTGTGTGTGTGCGTGTGCATGTGTGTGTGTGTGTGTGTTTCTGGGTAAACAGGGCGGAGCTTATTTACATCACTAATCAGCCAATCGATTGATGACACATGATCATATAATTAATAGTTAAAGTTTTTCTTCAAAACATCATATTGCTTACTTGTATATTGTATACTGTATACTGTGTACTACACACTACTCCACGTATCTAGGATAGCATAAGTGGGTTCACACTTCCTGGAGTACACCAGAGTCACACTTTCACACTGTCTCACTTACTTGGAAAGGATTTAAGGAAGTATAAAAATGTTGTTAAATGAAACAACTATCATAAATATCTCATCTTCACAGCCAGTTAGCAATTCATTTTCCATTTGATATACAATGATCAGAATAATATTACAATAATAAAACATTATACCCAGTATGGTGTACTGTAGGCTTCCCTTGTGCCACCTGGGCAGCTCGGGCTCATCAGAGCATGACTCCACAAGACCTCTGCTGGTGTGCTGCGCTGTGGGTGCTATGCGTTGCAGGGCGGGGCCTCCATGGACATTGGTCCTGTTTATCCACTGCATCCCATGGATACAGCAGGCTGTGGTGTACTGGATGTTCTGGTACCTCTCTGGATTTGGATCAGACGGGCTAGCCTTTGGTCCCCGCATTTGACCAATATTATTGATTTGACCAATCCAAAAATTTATATGATTTGTGTGTCATTGTTTTTTTTTGTTTTTGTTTCACACTCCCAGCTAATCCTCACCTGCAATCAGTTCCCATTTATGGTTTGCTGTTTGGAGCAAATGCCAGACATGCCCACATGTGAATGCGAGGTTTAATGTCCAGGACATTAATTAATATCCACAATGCACTGCAGTAGTTTAGTGTCCAAACATTGTGCTGAGCAGCCATGTCATATGAGAAGTCTTTGCACATGTCGATACAGCCAGATCAGGGCATGTGTAGATACAGATAGTGAGCTGGTAGATACTCACCCGTCGCTTCGGGACAGTTCCAAAAGCAGAGTGGGCTGGCAGTTTAATGAACTGCTGAAAAATTAATAGAAGTCGCTGCGGGTTATCTGTTCTCCATGAGTTTGCGGCAAGTGAGTGATGATTTCGGCCTGCAGGAAAGAGGTAGAGGCTGGTTGATTGCAGGAGGGAATGCGAGATGATAAGCAGGATGAAACAGATAGAACTCCTCTGTGGTGCACATTGAGCCTGCTGCTTCTCCACCGCTGCTTTAATTGGTTTGACCTCCCTCTCATTATTGCCTGTCTACTTTGGCAAATACAGAATTAATTATAACAATAACCAACACTGCATGCCTGTAAAGTCTCTTCCCAGTACCAGAAGCAGCGACACTCTGAACACGTAAGGGACTGTGGTAAACCTTTCTATAACACAAAGCCATGCTGCAATCTCTGTTTGCATCATTAATAAAAAATTCAGAACCCCAAGAATGGATGTTAGCTAAAGTTTGATTTCAGCATACAGTGAACGTTTTATGTTGCAATTTCTTATCTTATAAAGCCCACAAGGCTTGTCTATTCCAATGCAGCTTGACAAGAGTGAAAAAACAAACCAAACCCATATTCATATTATATATTTATCATTCCTTGAAAGAACACTTCAGCCAAAATAAAACGTTAAAATTTCAACCCATACCCAGTGTAGTCCATGAGCCAACACACATTTAGCGTGAATCGTTTGCTTCTTTCTTGTCTTGCACTCAATATTTGAGGTTAGTTTATTTGCAGTAATTTCAGGTCTACCTCACCTCAAACCTACATTACAGAAAAAAAATGTCTACATCTTTATATATTTACTTTAAACAGCACAATAAAATTTTAAAATCACATTTTTAAACAAAGTAATGATTTGTATTTAAACAGTTGAATTCAAGGTGGAACTATATTATTATCCAGATACCACTTTCAAACAACCGAGTCCTTGACGGTCAAATGACACCAAACTGCCAAGAAAAATGATTCTTCTTGCCCACATGAGCAAATCTTAAGTGCTGCCAGTGATTTGAGTGTTTATTTAAAGAAAACATTTTTAGCTTCAACGTAATTTAACATTCAAACACTGGAAACTACACATGGCTGGACTGAGAGACTACATTTGAGTAAAAATATCATATCAAATGCTACAGTAAATGCTTTCTTATATTCCAGTCAGCTTACGCATCTCTATTGTGCATAACGGAGTACATATGCGAGTGCTTGCTTATGCATGGCATGAGCTAATCAGGCTTCACTCCTTTAATCTGAGACAGTTGACATTGCACTTGATTACCTCTCAAAAAAGATGATGAGGTCGAATTCTATTAGAGCCTCTGAAATACTGTGGATTGTGGATGCGAAATATTATCTGCTGCAACATCTGCAGTATCTTTCCAGTCCCGAACTCCAAGCAAATCATTTCAGACTTTGCTTTGATCTGTGTTACGCCCCTTATTGCTGTTGGTGACCAACAAAAGGAGCAACCACAGGCACACAACAGCAGCAAGGCCAACAGTGTTCAGAGCTCATTCATGCTTGCTTTGTAATGCAAATGTCGGCTGCTGTTACAGTCCACGGTCCAAAGAAGATGCTATGAGACGCTGCACTCGGCGTGGCACACAGCTCACTCCTGGCTTATTTCACATTTACGGCAGCACTGTGTGTTTCTTCTCAGGCGACCTTGTGTTGAAATATACATTCAGTTAAGTTTCATCACAGAGTGTTTTAACAAGCAACAAAGGCCATGCCATTTGGCTTTGTATCCTATTCACTTTACTTGTTGTGAGGCAGTATATTTTAGTAAAACATGAGAGTTAGTCAATTCTTAAAGAAGGAATTCAGCATGAAATGTTGCATTTCTTTGTTTTTCAGTCTGGACTCAGTCTATGTGGCTAATGTGGGGACATTTCTTAAAGCGCAGGCTTCTCAGGCTTTTGTTTTACTACTGACCTGACATTTAGCGAAAAGGTCCTATCCACGAGCAAGCATTACAAGTAATAATCATAATTAGTCATTATAATTAAAGCTGTGGGGGGGCCCTATGTTGCTTCAGAGGAGGAGTGCAATTGCAGGCAAAACACATTGACACCATTTCCTGCACTGCAACTTTGCCTTATGTGTTGACTAATATGGAATAAAACCAAAACTGAGTTCCAGAAGAACCTTAACTTTGGACAAGAAAGGAAGGGGAGTTTCAAAATGAGAACCTACAAAGAAACTGTCACGTACTGCAGACTTTCTATTGCTGTAACACTTACTGTAAAGTTGTAGCTTTACTTCTGATTGGTATAAAGTTTTTACACTGGAATCTACATAGAGAAAACCAATAAGAGAATATACTATATGTTATAGTAAACCAATCAAGTCTCTGTGAATGAGCAGGTATGATGTAAACAGTAAAGCATTAAAATAAGTTTATTAATAGAAACCTGTGATTTGTCATGTTGCTAACAATCACCTTCATGCCAATTAAATGTAATACATTAAGTATTGTATCTTTAATTCAGTCTAATTTAACTAACTGCTAAAATAAGCACCGGGCACACTAATGGTTTTTACCACAGGTAGTAACAAACTCAGAAGGTTTCTTTTCAAAGAAAACAAATTATTCCTGCTATCAGACACTTTCTGTTCCACATTTACGTTCCAAGCTTTTTTATTGGCACTAATTGAACAGAAGAGTAGCATGTACAATCAAGCCCATAAACACAGCATTGGAGGAGCAGCATAGCCTTGACGGTGGGCTAAACCGCTCCCTTGCAGCTCATTAACTTCTTAACAGCCAACACTGTAACATAATGAGCATAACGGATGACTAGGACATGTCCAGAGACAGCTTTTATGGGGAAATGTCTTAACGCAAGAAGCACATGTCAGCATTTGCTCGGATGAGTAAACAATCATGATGAAGTGAGTTATAACTTATGGCTCCATCGTGCAAGGCTAAATGATCATGTAATTCATATTACAGAGAAGTTTTATCGACATACAGCACTGAATGTGGTAATATGTGTTAATTATCGGATTAATTTTTTTTCATTTATGGATAAGGTGATGTTAATAGTTTGTAAAACAATTTTTGTTAAATTCTTTAATTAAATAAACCTGCTTTCAGATGTTGTGGTGTGTACTTTCATAGCACTTCTTAAGCCTAAATGATTTAATTCAACCATTACATACATTAGTTTGAATTATTCCCAATTTTTCTACTATGTTGTCATTTTAAAAGAATTCCAAAGGAAGTTGTGACATGTGTCGTAATATAGTAATATCAAGTCAAACTGGCACTTTACACTGTGCAGAATTACAGAACAAGTTATGAGAGTAAACCTTTGTCTTTATATAATCCACTGCTACACTAATGCACTATCCCATACACTAAATACACTATCCCAGTATTTACTAGTGATTTTCTCATTTTACTCAGTATGCCAGAACCATGATGAAAGAATTCCATCATAAAATGCTTGCTTCCCAGGAACTCCTTTAAATCCAAACGTGTCTTGGAACAAGGTCAGGGCTGTATGGAGGCTGTGGCAATAACTCCCAGCCAAGTTCCTGTAATATGCAAGTGGTGCTCGTGAATGTTTTCGTGTTTAGTCCCCACAGACAGGTTGGGTGCAACTTATCCAGTTTTCCCAAGGATCAGGCTTTCCACTCACTGAATGTTCACATGAACAACAGCAGCTCAGCCAGGATTGTCTTTCACAAATGAACTGCCTTCCTTAAAACAGTTGCACCATTCAAATGTTTTATTGAAGTCTTCTGTAAATGCCAGTCAGTTTTACACCTCCATTCATGAGAAATTTCATTACCAGCTTGACTTAAATGCCCCTTCTATAAATATGGAAAATGTTAAGTACGGTAAGGATATTAGCAAAAATGCATTTAGGAATTTATTTGTCACATTCTTACCTTGCTTATAGTTTATGGAAAGCTCCGTGTGGCTACCTGACCTTGAAATTAAACATTTTGTTCTGATGAATCAGCCAGCCAACAAAGAAAAGACATTAACCAGTTTAATCCCCGTTTTTCCCCAGACATGAAAATATCCAAATCATGCATCATTAGTAACCCTTTAAAATGATCATTATTTTTTAACAATGTGTTTTATTGTCAGTCACAACTGTAACCAGTGGGAAATGTGAATATTGAGTGTTTTATAAAGTATTAACATATTTTTCCTAAGCAGTCATCAAATTTTTTTATATACTGTATCCAATCCCAGTAATTAATACATTTAAAACTGTCACAATCCTGCTATTAGAATGCTCGAATTACATTATAATATGACGATTTTAAATCCTTTATACAACACAATTCAGAATACTAAGAGCAAAGAAATCAATGTATTTTAGCATCACTTCATTTACTCTTATCTCATTTTCTAATGTCTCTTACATCTTGAAGCATTTAATGTGCAGTCGTGCTTTGCATTTCTCACATGCATAGGTAGTGCATTTCTTAAAATGATGATATCTCTAGAACTGATTCCTTATGTTGATTGGCTAATGAGAATTTCTTGCCTGATCTTTAACATTAGCAGCCAGTAGATATCTCCTTTCATAGCTGTATTACACATTCATAGTGTAAAAGAAATGGCTGTTCATGAGTAAATTGTTGAAAGACATTGCAAAGATGCATAATCATCAGTTGCTAGACTGACATATGGTATCTCGTTGAGGTATAACAGTATGCATTTACAGATTTGTACCATTCAGTACAGGATGTTTGGTTGAGTGCGCTGAGTGAATACAGTTGAGCTTTAAGTAGTACTTTGGGATTCTCTCAATTAATTGGTCTACGTTCACATACAGTATTACAAAAACATAATTTGTTTTAACATAGTTCTATAAATGTTCTAGTCATATATATTAGTGATGCGCGTGTCATCTCGTAACCCGCGGGTCGGGTTGGGGCGGGTAAAGAAATTGACACTTTATTTGCGGGGCGGGTTGGGGCGGGTCATTAAATACAAAATTAAATAAAAAATCCATGTATGTTGCGTGCAATTCCGCTGCCAGTCA
>JAQQZT010000011.1:13759318-13770448 GCA_030068275.1 Clarias platycephalus | reverse complement strand
GCAAACTCCATGCACACAGAGACGGGAATCGAGCCTGGCCGGGGAATCGAACCCGGACCCTGGAGGTGCAAGGCGACGGTGCTAACCACTACACCACCGTGCCGCCTATTCCATAAATACACTGTATTCAAAATAGACTGGCACCTCATCCAGGGTGAATCCACCTTACTGTATGTACCACAAATCCTCTGGGATAGGTTCCAGGTCTCCTGTGACCCTGTACAGGATAAGTGATATACAGCATGAGTGAGTAAAAATGAGTGTATTCAGAATCCATTTATAATAGAATAGATGAATAGAGACCAAGCTAAGGTCTTCGGGAGAATCTCTGTGGAGTAGGTGTGTAATGTATGAAACAGAAATGCATTAGTTATATTAATCACTGCAAATATGGACTGCATCTCACTAGGGAACATTTGTAATAAATTTTTAATTCTCTACTTGCACAGTTGTTAAATAACATCATTAGCTAGCAACAGATCCTTATTATCCATGTGTGCGAGCTGCCGAAATAGATGCTTCGAATATTTGGAGCAAATTTACTGCACACTGCTGATGGGATGGAGGCAGTTCTCACCAGGGGATGAGCGCCCAGTGACACCCAGTGTGAACCGTGACTCATAACATTAGAAAAGCAGAACCTGAATAGCGGGAAATGACATTTCCTCAGTCCGTCACGGATGGAAAGGGTCAGTGCGGACAGAGAAAAGAGGATTTTATAAAAAGCTTTATTCGTGTCAGTGAAATAAAGCTCATAAGAACTACAGATTAGAGGTTTTTACCATGCTCTTAGCCAAGCTTAAGTTTCTGCTCATTTAATAGCCACAGCTGCATAGTCTGATACATAAGGAATAATACGAATAATATTTTTAATTAATATAAAAACCTTTTTTCAAACTCCACTTAGAGGGAAGAGAGACACTTTCAGTTAGATTACATTTTTGGATCTTTTCAGTATACGTCCACAGAACTTTTCCCACCTGAAAGATAATATGGTATACTGTACTCATTTTCTGTAACGGCGAAGAATGGTTTGAGTTCACAAATGTTAAATAAAATCTATAAATCTATATCCAACTTTGCTAACATTAGAGAAGTAAAGAGCAAGTTAAACATCTTTATCAGGTATGGCTTACTTAGTTTTTGCTGAAAATGGTCAAAATCTTCACCTTCAGTATCTGGAATTTGAACAAATTTGAACAAAAAGTTCCTGCATTTCAGAGAGGTGATATGCAAGTGAAATGACTGTACATTAAGTACTGTATAGCACATTTAAATTTACCTCCACAGCAGTTTGAACAAATGTTGTACCTGACTTTCTGGTGCATTGTCCTTTCCCCTACAAAGGTTAATGTCTTAAAAGGTATGTTCACTTACACTAATCTTCAGAGTTTGAACTTGTCAATCCTGACCACTAGAGAGGATCACTATTCGCAAGGATGTCTAGACCCCACAGAATGTTGTTAGCAGCTATATATTTTTATAATATTATTTCATGCTAAGATGATCGACCCCCACACGCTTACATTATGAATGTAATTTAGAGTGTCTGGTCATAACATGTACTGTAAGTATTCTAACCCCAGCAAAAGCATCAGTGGCAACAGGATTAGTCTCCCAAAATCATATTCAGCTGAAGATCCTAGCGACCCATTTCCTTCCTCCTACTAATTCCTTTCTGTTTGTGCTGGCACGTGGAGTCTGAGCCGGAGTGTATGATTAATACTGCGAAATTAAATAGCTTTGCAGAGGAAGGCTGAATTCATTTCACACAAAGAGTGCATGATTTCTCTCCATTTTGGGGCATCAAGTCTCTCATTTCAATTTCCACTTGGGCTGCGGGCCACAGATTGAGCTATGGTGTTATTTTTCAGTTGACTTTTTTCTGGATTTCCGTTTCGGATGAATACCAGAGTCTTTTTTATTATTATTTTTTTAGCGAAATTAGCTCAGCATGCTCCTGCTGACAACGACAGGCCGCTTTACCTTGCACTGCTCGAAGCCAGGCCTCCTGCTTTCTCTACTTGTTTTTTCTCCCTATTTTTTTCCTCTCTTTGGATAAAAGGGCCATTTTCAGTGCATATACAGTACTGTACCTCGCTAAGGTATGAACTGACTGCAAACCCAGGACAGACTGAAGCAAATCTCAGAACCCTGGCCTCTGTTTATCGCATCCAGTGCAAATATAGATGCTCAATTTCCCAGCAGTGGGCTATCAGTTAATCCATTTATCTCCAGCAAACAATAATGTCACGCTACGTTAGTGGGGAGACATTTTAAGAGATGCTATGAATAACGCGATCGAATTACACAGTGCAGGCCAGGCAAAACAATAATAAAAGTTCTAGACAGCCATACAGACTGGGTTGGAGTGAAGGACTGGCATTTCTCATGAAAAATATTAATCTACTATACTTTAGGGTCAAAGACCATGGGACAGCTATGCACAGACATAGTCAATGTTTTCTAAAAAGTAAATTGGGCAAAATGTAATTGTTGGCTAATATAATCTTCCACTAATCCTGCAAAATTATTTGTATATTTTATACATACAGTAGATGCAACCATGAAATGAAGTTCAGGGGAAATGTTTGCACAAAGATAATATTTACCGACAGAGGTGGGTAGTAACGAGTTAAATTTACTCTGTTACATTTACTTAAGTAACTTTTTGAAAAAAAATGACTTCTATAAGTAGTTTTACTGCACCATAATTTTTACTTTTACTTAAGTAGATTTGCGAAGAAGAAACGCTACTCTTACTCCGCTACATTCGGCTATACTCGACTTGTTACTTTTCTAAGCATTTATTCTACACATTAGATACTCTTTATTTTTGCCAAAGAAATGCAACCGGTGGATCTATCACGTGACTGTGTTCCACCTATCAAGTGTAGCAACAATAGTCACATGACACCGTTTGACCAATCGGCCGCAATAACAATAACCACATGTCAAATCTTCAACTGTGGTAGACAGCGAATCTTGCAGTGTCAGCATATAGAATGAGGAAATAAGTTAGAGGCTAAAAAATATAAGTTTCTTACATTTGTTCTGCTGGACAGTTTATGGTAAAGTGAGACCTCGTTATTTTCTATCTGCTGAGCAATTTGGAGGGCAAATGAATATACAGTATATCTTACACTGGAAATACTGTAGTTTACAATGTTCAAACATATACTGTATATGTTACCTACAGTGGGTCATTGTTTCAAAAGCTTTATGTTGTGAAAAAAAGTAAGATTAGGAAATTTGTGTTTCTTGTTCCTCAATTTGCTTTTTTTGTAAATATATTCAGTTTTATTTATTTATTTGATTTGATTTATTTCATTTTTTTTTTTTTATTTGGAAATGTTAGAATGTTTACATCATTTTATCATTTTGTTCTAAAAATAAATAAATAAATAAATCGGAGATTACGATGAAACAGTTACTCTGTGCTTGAGTAGTCTTTTCACCAAACTTTTTACTCTTTGAGTTATATTTTACATGACTTTTTACTTCTACTTTAGTAATATTATTTTAAAGTACAGCTACTTATACTTGAGTACAATTTTTGGCTACTCTACCCACCTCTGTTTACTGACAATCTGACAAAATGCCAATGTGCATTCAACAGAATTGTAATTTTTATGCTCTCTAAAATGTCCAGAAAAGTTACATCTATTTCTTTGTTTTTTGACTATTAGGAAGGAGAAGACAAAAAAAAATCTCCCAAATCCAATGCTGAACATTTGCTCAATGCTTGCATTGCATCCTGTTTCAAGTCAAGTCAACAAAAATAATACAAATAATGACCATGTTCATATCACACTGGAGGTTTAATTTGCTATATTCTATAAGACCACTGAATATTGTAAATATGATTTTAAAAAATGTTCCAGCTGCTAGAAACACGTAAATAACAATATCGACAAAGTATAGAATCATCTACAGATGTAAATTATGCACATTGAGTGATACTGGTTCACAAACACTGTAAACAACCAGGTTTAATTCCAGGTTTAAATCCAATCAGGAATAAACTGCTACAGACAAGTAATTGGTTTGCTACATAAAAGCCTTCATTCAATAGAGCGATCGCTCTGTGTGCTTATATCTTTCTAAGTGGGAGTAATTTCATCATCTACAACTCGAGCTGAAACTGGCTCACTAAGCCAGAGGCAGAGGGAGAAAAAAATCAATGAACATAATTTCTGTAGTTCCCGTTAATGTTGGTGTACCAAGCACGTAAGTGCAAACAACATCCATGAGACTAACTGCTATTTCTTATAATCACAAAAAAAAAAGTTTTTTATGCTGACATAAAAAACACAGAATGATTAAGTCTAAAAATGCATAATGAATCAGCCATCCAATTTTTGCAAATTAAGAATGAACATTTTTCTCATATACACATGGAAATAAACAATAACTTCATAATAAAATACCAATATAGAATAATCATAAAAATGAATGTAACAGCTGTTAAACTTTACTCACAGTTTTTTTATGTTTTACCTGAGTTGTGGAATAAAACCATCAGAAATTCTTAGAATTGATTGCTTACTCACTAATGAGCATTAAGTCTTGCATTGTTTCCAACTGATTTCTATCCCAATCCAGTTTTAAATCCTGATTTACTACAGAATGAATGAATGACATCCAAGCATGAAGTATTTCTAAATGAAACATTATATTAATCTGTTTTTTTACCTGTCTACCTTATATGTTAGGGTATTTTTTTATTTATCTGAAACAAAACCCTTTAATTTCATTTCTTGTCTCATTACTAACAGTAGTCACATGAGATCTATACTATTTCAACATCCATTTAACAGAAATGCTTGTTTTGTTTCAAGAGATGTCTGGAATGGTCACATTACAGGATAATTCTTTCATTTTTACTATTAAAACAAGAAAAACCCAAAAGTCACTGTTGAGTCATGGGACCCAACTCTTAACCCCTAAAGATCTCTGTTTGAATCCTGATGAATTGTAAGTTAATTGTGATGCATTTTTAAGAGCAATACCCATACCACACTCATACTGTACAACAATATTATACTGTACAATGATTGAATTACTAATTCTCTATACCACTTATCCTGTACTGGGTCACGGAAATCCTAGAGCTTCTTCCAGAGCGAGTTGGCCTTGTGTTCTTCACTTGTATGGCCCCATGTGTGGCTGGCTGTGGTGCACTGGGTGTCCTGGTGCCTTTCTCTTATGACTAGCATTGACTTATGTGCTACTGTACAGTACAGTACAGTACATTGGCTTTTCTGTGGAATCAGGCCAGACAGGTTGGCTGGGTGAGTCTTGCATGCCCATGATCAGGTCACCAGTTTAATGTTATACTGTATAATTGATAAGCACTGATAATCTGTTAATGTAATGTGATGTTAATGTTGTGGGTAATCAGTGTACATATAAATGAATATAAATAGTATGTACTTTAAGGTTTAACTTTGCTGTCCCCTTTAAGATCACCAAACAGTGTAAACATAATTAGATTTGTGTATCTACATTATTTAGCACTCTATCAAGCTGCAGTCACTTTACATAGAAACCAAATCAATAAACATAATTCTGACCTCCCGACAGAGAAAATGGTTCACATTTACCTATGACTGGAAATAACACACCAGAGTTTTGGGTGCTTTCTGGCGGTCTGTTTCTTTTTTCTTCAACCATCTTTCAAAGTGAGGCAAATTACTCCATAAGTATGCTGTTTAGATTTTATAATTTTAGAATTAGATTTTAGTTTTTGGCACAAATTTGAGTTACTGTTATGACGTCGAGGTTGATTATCTTCTTATAACAGCACATCCCACATCAATTCATATGTAAAAATTATTCCTCATGCCACCAGAACCACTCTTATAATCGAAATCCTGGAATATGGCCTTGCCATCAGGGAAGAAAAACTCCATGGATGTGATAATCTGGTCATGCAGTACATTCAGAAAGTCATTTGTCTCCTTTTATTACCATATTATGTTGCTGAGCCTAGACCAGACCAACTGAAGCAACCCTGGATCATAACACTGCCTCTAGAGGTTTGTTCTAGGCATGATGTGCATGGCTTCAGGTGTTCCCTTCGTACCTAGATGAATCTGGTCTCATCCTAGCAAAATGAAACCTTTTTTTTCCACATAACATTGTGTATTGAAATGCTCTTAATTTTTGAGCATAACACTGGGCTCTCAGTTCGGGTATTTTACACGCCCTCACCTCAGACTGTTGTGGATATGTTTCCTCTAACAGCTCATGTTTTATCTCATAGTGGCGCTTCAGATTACTGCTTTTTATTCGCTCCATGGTTTTGGAACATAAAAGACAAACTGGTTTAAAACTTTCTGCAGGAACAATAAACATACATTGATCTGTCCATTCATCTTTGAATGTTCAGTTTTCAAAGTCTACTCTCCTTTTTTGGAGTAAGCCATGCTGCATCGTGCTTTTGTTTCTGTTTCTTGAGGATTGTGACAGCTTACAGGTGCATTATGGTCATTTCTGTGTCTTCTGCATACTCTGCCTAAACACATAAACTTTTGCGTTCATTGCGTACATGAGTGACATGTATAGCCACACCCACCTCAAGGGGAAAAAGGGCTAGATGCTAGACATAAATCTGTTTATAACTTCAATAAAAATCCATTAAATTTTGTCCTGCCAGAGATTTTTTGAGACAGATTTTGGGTCCTCCAATGTATGAAACTTAAAAATATCACTGAAATTGTACACCTGAGCAATGTACAGACTAAATCATTTTTTATTTATATAGATGGATATCAATTGAAAATGTATTTATTCGTAATGTGTTTTTTTGTACAATTTCACCATATTTTAATATTTGCATCTGTCACAGGAGCAGGCGAATACCTAAAGTAAGACCTAAAGCTTTTTCATTCATGTTATACAGTATCTTCCCTTTACCTGTTTTCATCTCCATGTGTTACTGGATATATATAAAAAATATATTTAATATATAATATATATATTAAAAAGGCATCAAATCCATATATTAAAATATATTTAATATATAATATATATATATATTAAAAAGACATCAAACATGCAATACATGCATGTCCCTTTAAGTGTATTGGGAGTATATATGACAACATTTTACAGAACATATTAAATGTAGTCAGGCTTTCATTATTCAGCCTTGTTTTCTACTGAATGTTGACAAGGGTGTCAGAGGTGCAGGTTTCTTTTACATATGCAAACAAATCCATATTCAGTACACAAGTTAAGTGCCCTTTTCTCTTAATCCACACAGTAATGATGTTACAGGTCAAGGACTGTGTTGACTATGAGCTGACAGAAATCAAGGCACATGCATCCATACATACATACGTGGTTAAAAGTGTAACAAAGATCAGCAGCCTCAGGCAGGATGAGATTCAAAAGGAAATGTTAAGGTTATGATGAAGGTCATAGTCAGATTACAGCATTCCCTAAAGACTCATCCTAAAATGTCATTTGTTAGGCTAGCTCTTGGTTTGCCTGTCTGTAGCTTGATAAACTCCTGATTTGTGATCATGCCGATGCTGCATGACCAGTCTAAGAACACCTACTAATCCTTTGTAATTGAAAACATAATAAGAGAGTGAAATATGGCTGGTTGTTTTTGCTGCAGGGAACATCCTGGATTTAGAGCGATCTAACTGGGCTGTCCAGTATGATGATGTTTATTTTAGACTACATCAGTTAGATCTTGCAATTTCTAATAAAAATCCAATTATGCTGCAATTTGCTGGTACTCTGGAAATATTCATGTAATTCTCTGAAATATTAAAGCATTGAGTACAGCTTTTATTTCCTATATGTCTAAAATGATCCTTCCTCCTTTTGTAGATGTGTTTTCAATTAAAAAAAAAAATTTATATCAGTAATGTTGAGCATTTACAGCCTTCAATCATTTATTTTGATATTGACTGATAAATCTGACCGGATCTGTAGTAAATCTGCTGCTGTCAGAGGTTTTGGTGGTACAGGATGACATTAATAATTACATAGCCTCAAATTAAAATTTGTGAGCAATTCTCAGTAACGAACCACATTATATATCAATGTTTTTGTGCCTTTTTAAAGCAATGTTAATAATTAGAGCTTTAATTTCATACTAATTATAATCACTGGCCTAAATAGTATATGTATCTAAGTTGTTTAACAAATATAAATATAAATATCAGGAAATGAAAACTGATCTCACAACGTATTTAACCTCAATCCACCATATAATCTCATTGCATTGTTATAATCTCAATGCACACGGTAATCAAAGATAAAGGTGGTTTAACTAAATAATAGAGCGTTTAACTTTTTGGGTCAGGCAATGTGTGTTACAATATATGTTGTGGAATATCCATGTAACAAATCAGCAGCTACAGTTATGTTAAAAACGTAATCGAAACCACCTGATCATAGTAGGTTTCTGTATTTGGCAACTACAACCTCAGATAAATAACAACATATACTAAGTATACAAAGTTGGGGGTATTCCATGCTTAATAGCTTGTAGATCCACCTTTAGCTGCATTAACTTATATGACTATATGACTTCTATATATCAGTCTGTAACCTCATTTGTGGGAGGATTTGCGCTTATTCCTCTTTACAGCATTGCTTTAGTTTATTGAGGTTTTTTGGCATTCACTAATGCACAGCTCTATTGAGGTCCCACCACAGCCTTTCATTTAGGATGAGATCTGGCCTTTGAATTTTCCTGCTTTTATAAATATTAAATAAATGTCTGTTTACAAAAAAATCCTCACCATATCTCCAATTATAAAATTAGTCTTACATAACATCTACTTTATCAGGCTGTAATGCATCTGCCATAAAAGTCTTTGTATAAACTACTACAGAAAATATAATAATTACAATGAGTGCATCACTGTCAGAGGTGCTGTGATTGGAAATCAACCAAAACGGAGATTAAAGAATTCAACGGTGCTGTGATATAATGAGACATGAAACATACTATGTTTTTCCCTTTACTAAAATAGGATGAGATGTTTTTACTTAGTAGTTCCAAAGATGATCCGGCAAAGGCTTTCTTTCTGGTTGTTTGAATACTGTATAGGCTCACTCACACACACACACACACACACACACACTCCCTCCTTTACCTTCTTGTCATTGATGCTCCCTAAGGTACTGCCAAGGTGGTTTCTGGGTGATTAATGTGACTTACTTATATCCAAGCGTAAACACATTAAAACAAAGTAACAGCATGCCTAAAGGTCCTCTGGGTGTCCACTGTGCAAAGAGTAGGAACTAATTAGAGCTTTTCATAGCATGCTGTTTGTATTGCACTGCCGTAATGTGTCAGGCCATGAGCTGTACGATACCACTGGGAGAATCGAGCATCCGCTGAGGCTATATAACTACAACTAACAGGCAAGATATGTAAGCTAATATAGCAGAACAAATCACACAAACACACAAAGCACTTCCTTCAAGTTAAGCTAATATACATTGGTCTTCCATCAGAGATGACAAGTTGTTTAATAAATATAGATATAAATATCAGAAAATGAAAACTGATCCTGCCATTTCAATACTTCCAAAGGAGACTACACATGAAAATGTGTTCTGTTTAGGATTTGTATATTTTATACATTCTCACTCCTCCTTTCAAACCTTTTTCCACTGCAAAGATTTTAACAAATTGCTACGAGATCCCATGCAATTAGTAATTATTCATCAGGAAAGTACATATTTCAGACTAGACCTAGAGTGGGCAACCCTATTCCTCTTTTTTCAACCCTTCTCCCATTCTTCCCCTCCCCGAAAGCTGTGTTCCTCCGTTTGCAAGGAAATGTTGGTGAAGGGACAAACAAAATTCCACCATTCGGAACTGCGAAGTCACCAGCGAAGACGTCACTTTCTCCCTGCGTTACCATGGTAACATAAGCACTTCAGATACCTGTCGCTGCTGCGATGATAATTTTTATTATTAATTTACTTACAAGGTATATACATTTCAATAGTATCTTTAATAATGGTATTTTTCAATAAATATTCAATATTTAATGTCTGTAGTGTGAAATTTCCACAGCAGCGACAGGTATCCAAGGTGCATATGTCACCGTGGTAACGCATGGAGGAAGTGACTGGTGGTGACTTCGCAGGGTGTTCCGAATGGTGGAGTTCCCTTCACTGACATTCCCTGCAAATGGAGCAGGGAGTAGGGAGCACCCTGTGAAGTACACTTCGGAATCGAACGCAGCCACTTACCTGGGCAACCCAGGACTGAACACCCTATGAAGTATACTTCGCATGGTACTTCAGGCTGATTGGAATACACCTTAAGTTGGTATCTTCCAGGTAACTTTCTGATTGACTGAACACACCTGATACAGGTAATCAGCAGTGAGTAGTGCAGGGATAATTGTAAAACATGCAGGGCTGTAACTCATAAGGACCAGGGTTGGCCATTTTTTTCACACTCAAAATGAGAAATTTTCCATTCAAAAAAGGTGATGAAAATGGCAGTGCAAGACTAATAGGGCAGGTTAAGTTTCAGAGAGAGGAGACATGACACTAAAGAAACATTAGTAGCCTTGGTAATGATCGATTTGAAAAATGGTTATTCAAGAAACACTTTTGTGGTTCTCTCACTGAAAATATTAGAGATATTTGGCTATGGTCATATTATAACCTTTATTGCACCACTGCAATTTTTTTTTTATCTGTTTATCATGATAGATCTCACACATTAATGTATGTGCAGCAAGCGATCCATATGTGCCATAACTGTTCCCGAAATACCCATACTGTATTCACACTGATATCAGTTTTTCATGATTAGACAACAATATTTAAGGCCAGTTAAGTCAGTTCTACAAATTTGATTGTCAAGTTGAGGTAAATATCAGGTTACAGTTTTTAAATTGCCCTTTTTTATGTCCTAATCTGAACTTTTAATTTTTAAAATGATATTAAGGAATAGGTATTTAATTTAGAAATGGTACAAATCGCTTCATTCTTTGACACTTTAATGTAACCTCAAATTTGTAGCACTCATTTAAAACAGTTTATGTTTTAATACTAGTATGGACTGTGTGTGTGTGTGTGTGTGTGTGTGTGTGTGTGTGTGTGTGTGTGTGTGTGTGTGTGTGTGTGTGTGTG
>JAQQZT010000011.1:13747247-13758137 GCA_030068275.1 Clarias platycephalus | reverse complement strand
TTTACTTGTACTTAAGTAAAATTTCACTGAAGTAACAATACTTGTACTTGAGTACAAAATTTTATTACTCTTTCCACTCTTTCTCTGGTTAACTTATATGATGGTGATAATGGTCATTGCGAACACTGGAGTTCAGTAATAGGTCATTAGTATAAATGCTGATCAGTGATTGGTCACTAAGAATCATGGTGATCAGTGGGCTTTTGGAACAATTGGGATCAGTGATTGGTCATTGGGTGCAACGGTGATTGGGATCAGAGATTTCTACTGGTTCTCACTACCGAGGATGTGAATTCACTGTTCGGTTTTAGGTAAAAGTGACAGATAGAAGGTGTCAGTTTCACATCCTCTTTCATGTCACATTTCCTATACACAATATGTTCATATTTGATATGACTTGTGTTTTAGCTGGAACAGATAGCATAGTTAGTGGAGCATGGTTTTTCAGATGTCACTTTATCCGTTATTTATCATAACTTTATTATTATAAAGCAGTGGCAGTGGTGGCTCAGAGGGCTAAGGCACTGAGTTACTGATCGGAAGATCATCGGTTCGATCACCAGCTCCACCAGGTTGCCACTGTTGGGCCCTTGAGCAAGTCCCTTAACCCTATCTGATCCAGGGGCGCTGTATCATGGCTGACCCTGCGCTCTGACCCCAGTTACACTGGGATATGCGAAGAAAGAATTTCACTGTGCTGTATATGTGACAAAGACCTAACTTAACTTAATTATACTAAATGTGTAAAATCCATGGCTAAACCATAAATGATCACACCTCATCCACAAATGCCCCACAGAGCACACTGTGTTGTAATTTCCTTTTGCACCAAGAAAGAAAGAAAGAAGGAAAGAAAGAAAGTATCTATCTATCTATCTATCTATCTATAACAACTATAAAATTTATTTGAGCCTTGTAGGAATTAAGAAGTAGTGATTTCCTGATTAATAAATTATGACTCAAGGATTAAATTTTTCCATGAGGTCTCAATGGCAAACGAACATCAGAATTCAAGGCTAGCCCTGTTAGCCTGAGTGCTAACCCTAGAGCCCAAATCAATAAGCTGGCTGTGGCTCTTTGAGACTTGAACCGCATTGCCACAAGGGCTAACCTTGAGCCAATTCACAGAAGAAAGAGAATGAGAAAGAAGGTCTTCTGTGCTTTCTCTTTGGGTTATAAACAGACCCTAATCAAAACAGACTAGAGAGTGCATGCCCAACCAACTCTTGTTTCGATTTTAATCAACTTTAGAAGGGATGTCTGAAAGTATGTGTGTGTGTGGACTGAGCATATGAGCTAAAAATTCCTCCAGCCCCTATTTTTACTGGTCTCAGACTAAAGTAAGTAAGGAATAAAGCAACTGTGGTCATACTGTTTTGGGAAAATAATCAATGATGGGCTGGTGTGATGGGCTGGATTTACTGTTATCATGCCAAAGTTGATTATTTTTTCCACAATAGAATGTCTTAATGGGTTACGGCCTCTGTTTTCCTCTTTCTTAAAATGAATAAGAACAAATATAAACTAATGTCATGCCTCAGAAAAATTGCAAGTCGTCTACAGTGAAATATTTTATTTATGATGGAGTAGAACTGGAATTATACACATGACTCATATGACTCATAATCCTTTAAAACCTGCATTTTTTTATGTACTCAGTTTATCTTTGTGTAATATTAAAATTTATTTGATGAATTATTTAAGTGTGACAAATATGCAAAAAAAAAAAAAAAAAAAGGAAGGGGCAAATAGTGTCTCACAGCACTGTAGCTTAAATAGATTTATAGTTAGTTACTACGTATTCTAAAATCATAGAAGATTTATTTGGGGTTTGAGGAAATTACTATTACACAGTATAAATACTATGTACTGTATTTCTTGATCTAGTTTAGTACAGGCATGGGGAAGACTGGACACTTTCACTCAACAGTTGTCAAGAAGACGATTATTAACACCTCCATAAGAATAAGTCACTTAAGGTGCTGTATTGAAGTGTGGAATGAAAGGTGCACAAGCAAAAGGGATGACTGCAGCCTTAAGAAGATTGTCAATCAAAATCGATTCAATAACTTGAGAGAGCTTTACAGAGAGTGAGGCTGGAGTCAATGCATCAAGAGCCACCGCTTACAGACATCTTCAGGAAATGTGCTACAACTGTGATATTTCTAGAACCATGCCACTTCTGAACAGGAGACAATGTCAGAAGCATTTTACCTGGGGTAAAGAGAAAAAGCACTGGTCAGTAGTCCGAAGTCCTCTTTTCAGATTAAAGTAAATTTTGCATTTAATTTGGAAATCAAGTTCCCAGAGTCGGTGATGATTTGGGGTCCACTGTGTTTAGTCAATGCAGCTGTTTATCAGGAGACATTAGACATTAGAAGATTCTAATAATAATATTTGATAAATATAGAAATAATATACAGAAATATAAAAATAATAATAATAATTTCAGAAATGAATGCAAATAAACAAGCAGAACTTTATACTTACTGTCCCTTCTCATTCCATATATAAAAATCACAAGATTTACTTATGAGTAAGATGCTTTTGGATTCAGCTACTAAATTAGCATTATAATGCAGGTTCTGAGCGATTTCAACTGGTGCCAATCATGTTTATTATTTTTCAGTGATTGGTGGAGATTCAGTCCCTTTGAGAGATCCCCTGATCATCATCTGAAGTTGGCTAGAGGCAAGAAAAACAAAAGGGCACATTGTCTAATAAAGGTTGAGATTTTTTTTTTCCTGAGCCAATCCCACCCACCTACAGTACACTTCACCCTCAGAGATGCATGGTTTCCAGCGATGGCTCAAAATGACATGTTAAAAACCTGTGGTCCAGTTTATCTTTCATTCCAATAAACTTAATATACTTAAATCTGAGATTGGGGTCCCAGAGGTGCACTGGCATCACTGAGATTTTCATGCAGACTGCTCTATCGCTGAAAGCAATTTAAGTTAAATGAATGAACAGCGCAATACTGCAATGAGATATTTGATCATTTGACTCACTAAAAATACTGAATTCTACATAGATTCACTCACTCATTCTTTATAGTACTTATCCTGTACAGGGGTGCAGGCAGCCTGAAGCCTATCCCAGAGGGACTTGGCACACTAAGCTGGATACACCAAAGACAGGGTGTCAGTCCATCACAGGGCACACATGCAGTGGGCAATTCAGGATCACCAGGTAGCCTAATCTACTTGTCTTTGGGCTGCTGGATGAAAACCAGAGCAACCGGAGAACACTTCTGGGGTGAACATGCTTGATCGCAGAGGTGCAAGGCCACAGTGCTAACCACTATGTCACCACTAACTTGTGTTTGAAGGTTACATGCTAATGATATAGTCTATTATATAGTTATATTATATAGAACATTTCGCTGCCGCATTTTAAACGTGAAAGGGAAAGTCAGACTTCCTGTTTACATATAAAGCAATTGTCAGTCTTAGACATCCAGCTAGATCAATAGTTACTGATCCAGAGTGTTTCACAATCTTTATATGGGAATTTAAACAATGTTAATTCCTGAATTTTCAGGAAAATCTCAGTAAAGAGCATAGGCAAAGCTGCATATGTACACCTCCATATACACATATATATACACTTTTCATCAAAGCCTACTCACTTCACACTATTTCATAAAGTATTTTATCTCTCTCCAAGGAATCAAAAGTGTATACATTCTTGCTGTAAATCAATCAGCAATTTCTTCATGGCCTTTTGAGTCTCCGTGAATCAAACGCAGTGGAAAGTCCATAATGTACATTATTCATGAGATCTCTCAAATCGCATCTCAGCAAGAGCGCGACGGGGAGAAAGTAACAATGAAGCATTGAGGGAGACTGAGGGGAGGAAAAGAGGCACATAGTTGAATTAAAGAAAACGCAAGGCTTAGCTACAGATGCATTCTTGATGTATTTCGATTTTATCCATCTGGATTTACTCCGTCAGCTGTGATGATCTCATGCCTGTGTATATTACACCGAGTGAAGGAAGAACACTTAAGCCTAACGTTTACAATCACCTCTGCCGTAACCCAGCTGCATGGTTTTGGCCCAATCCACTAACACACCACCAGACTCTCTTCAAACACAGTCACATCGTACTCAGCCAAAAACTCTCCTGGCTCGTGGCTGAGAGAAATCATCGAGTTCCTGGCAGACAGAAGTCTCGCTGTGCTGTTTTAATTTACAAATCTGAAGATGAACTTCACTTTTTTGGCATGTGTCTGTAAAAATGTCTGAGCTGCAGCCAAAGATGAGGGAGAGCAAAAATTTCTTCCTGCTTGATGGACAGCTTTGTTTGAGGGAGCACAGCTGAGAAGTGGCGCTTTACAACAGATTTGACTGCTTTAGGAAAAGTTACTGTCCCCAGCTCACTGCTAATTTTATTACCATAAAAGGACATCCCAAGGTGTCTGACTTCTCTTATACTGTACCTGAGCAATTTGTAAACTATTATAATTTACTTGGATTACAGTTACATTTAATGTTCATCATTATACGAAAGTTAGTTCCGACTGAGTAATCTGATTGGATGAGAGGCATTCCATGAGTGGTGATTTACAGAATAAAAGCACTAGGATGTTTAACTAAATGTATCACTCCATGTCACAAATGTTATTTACACTGTCAGTCACCCGCATTGGTGAAACTAGGTCAGTATGGTCTATAGTACTGGGAAGAGGAGAGAGCAACTACCTGCCAAAATCCACAATCAAAACCATTCAAGGGAGCATTTTCAGCAAAGAAACATATGAGAATGGTATGTCATCTTAAACAACACTTTGTCTCCTTAGTAACTGATCCCGAGTTGTTCCAAACTGCCTCTAGAATGTCTGTTTTTCTGCATAAGGCTGAATCCCAAATCGCTCCCAAACCCCTGATCTAGGGCGTTACTTGATGTGTGAAGCAAGGGATTTTGCATCCTAGTGTATTAGCTTTCTAATTTAACTCTGGAATCCAAAAGCTAGCTGACATTCTAAAACGGAATAAGTGGAAATATTACATAATCTCATACGTTTCACAGAACCACCATAATCATAATTTTAACTACCATTATCATAAGGTCCACCAGATCCATGGTTTATTCTCCTTAGCAAAGTACCAGTAAGAATTTTAAACTACTTTCACTCCTTTTAATCACACTGTAAGTTGCTAACTGTTGGTCACCAGCTCTGCCAGTCGCAGAGGGAAACAAGAAATCTGTTCATAATAAACCACATTTGTAGAAATGTTGTATAAAAGCAATATCACACTTGAGGTTGTGCTGTTGTACTGAATATCAGCTTGGCTGTGACAGCTATGGCACACCGTTTCACTTCTACGACCACATCACAGCTGCGGCCGATATTTAATGCAACAGCATCCATCCCTGGAACTGGAATGCAGACAATGCTGTTCACATGTAAATATGTAATGCATGTTGAAAGGGTGTGGAATGTGCATTACTTTCATATAACAACAATCTAGATTGTTATTCTGTATTTAATCGCATCTTCGATAAAATAAGTGCAGACTTCAGCACTGCGGTTCTCTTGTGTAGCATTGTGGCTAATGTTTGTCCTTTAGCAAGTGTGAAACTATAGGCTTGTTATTATTTATTGACTTAATCCTTGAGTAATTAAATTAAGGATCACTCGGTTTTAACAGCCCTAATTGGCACAGACATGTTCTGGCATTAATGTTAAAACCTTAGCCAGACTGCCAGGAGTACCAACGAACATATTACAATTTTCTTTGTTGTACAAGACTGTAAGAGGCCCCCAAAAAATGCATCATGTTAATCTTGAAAACAGGGTTTGCAGAATTTGAATGATAAACATCAAATATCCAAAGCACTCCTCAGTGTATGTTTGAACAGTAGGCGAGCTGCCGGGTTTAAAACACTCCATCACAGAGGCAGACATTAACCTTCAGCAGTGATAGATGCACTACACAAATAAGGCAAGGACTAGGACAGCAGGGAAACAAATCACTAAATCATGCTTCTCATGCACATATACCATATGTACCCCACTGCAGGCTGTTTAGTTACAAATTGTCTCATTTTGACTGCATTTGACAGATAGAATCCTCTGATATACTGTAGAGATAGTAGAGATTTTAACGTTCTGCTTAGATTAAAAGAATAGTTCAACCCAAAATTAAATGCCTTATTAAAAGCACAAAAATATTTCAATTAGACGTCGCTTTCTGTCTATTGTTTGTTTTTTGCACTGGAGTTCACAGTTTAGATAAGTTTATAACTGCTATTTTAGCAACACAAAAAAATAAAGACTTAGTCTAAACAAACATGGGAAATTTGGAAATGAATATTGTACTTTTGAATATTTTGTTCACTCTGTTGTATGCACTCTGTTTCCCAACCACAAAGAAATGCCTAAATGATCAATAGCTATGACCTCTACACTACATTTCATTGTGTTAATCATAATTCTGGCATCTCATAAAAATAAAAATAAAATCTACATACTGTAACTACAAGTGCTGACATCTTGGAACTGCAGAGGTCAATATAATTTTAATAAAGCTACAGTTTTACTCGACACAACAAAAAAAAATTAAGTGACAGCTACAACAGAGAGAGAGAATAGATGCTGTTTTTACACAGAAATGTCTCTGACGAGAAGACTTTTTGTGCCATCCAGAAAACTAAGCAGCCTAGCTAGCTCTCCAGATCAACAGTAATGCAGATCAGGAATGTCGATTAGTACCGAGAAGGATGTTTGCCTTCACTGCAGTTTGAGAAGTCACAAGAACTTGAGTTGCTTGTATACAGTAATTTCTTCAAAATTACATTATGGCTACACTGCAAAGCTCAAATACTGCAAATGAAATATTTCTTTATTCAACATGTAATCATTAGCTCACTAGCAAGCATGGTTAATTTTACATTTCCATATCATTCCATGTTCATATTTTCTTTCTAGTTCCCAAATTGTAACCTGATTGATCTAGAGGTTCAGCGAGCGGTTGGAAACATGTAAACCTTTCACTCTTGATTGAGAGCATTAATAAACAATGTAAAAGCATACTTGTAGACTAGGTCATAATAATCATACTTGTTTCAACATTTTTTTTTTTCCAAATTAGGTATACGTTACAGTACATATACAAATCAAAATCATATCATCCAAAATGTGTCAATTTAAGAAAAAGAATGAGGCAAGTACCCACATTAGCATCATAGCTTGAGAGAAAAAAAATTTAATAATAAAATTGAGACACTACCAAAATAGCATTATCGTTATCCCAGTAAAATAATGCATGACCTTGACTTTACCACAGTCAATTCAGGACAAACACATTAACTACTAACCACGAAAGAATTAAAACAATGAAATTCATTGAATTCCTCTCAACGTCTTTTTGCAAAAATCAACAGCGTGCAGTAGAGCTTGGTTTGCATTTTCCTGGTAAGCAAATCAGCCAGAATGGAAACTCCAAGTCATGACATTACCCCATTCATTACAAAAAAATGAAAGATGAATTATACAGTTGTGACCTCAAAATTGATTAATCATATTACATATTTATGCAACAGACCACACACTTGTTTATACTGCCTCATCTGATGTTCATGAGCAGTGACCAACTCATCAGCCTGTTTGCTTACATTCAAATCAGTGTGAAAGCGCCATCTAGTGGCATCATGTTCACATGAGAACTTTTGTCTGGAACTATCATACTGTACAGCTCTAGGAAAAAAAAAAAAAGACCATGCTAAATAAAGTATTTTTTTCCTTACAAGTGCATACATTGGTGAGACTAAGAGATTTGTTCCATTTTTTGTGAACTGCAGACAATATTGCTCCTAAATTCTAAATATAATTGTTAGAGTGTATATTTAAAGCAAATGACATCACATCAAAATAACCCAAGATCATGCAGTATTCACAGAGCTTTAATAACTCAAAACAAAAGGTAAAAATTTGTAAACAAATTGTGTTAATGCTTTGGCTAAATAACATTAAGAAATCAGTATTTGGTGGAATAAGCCCCAATTTGCAATTACAGTTTATGTGTTTTGGGCTGCTCTCCACCAGTTTCTCACAGTGCTTTTGGATACCTTTACATATACCACTCTTTTTTGCAAAAAAGCAAAGAGCTGAGCTTTGTTTCATTGTTTGTGACCATTCATCTTCCTCTTGATGACATTCCAAAAGTTTTTGGGAGTAAAGTCGCACATCTCATCAAATTTGCAAATCTCATTTTTTCCACCAGAGCTGTATTTTAGTCACAATCAAAAGGGAAAAGAAGGAGCGACTCAAAAACTAAATCACTGATCTTATGCTACAACACAGACAATGGGCACTAATACAAAACATACACAAGCTACTGTATTACAGACTTGACAAGTAAAAATTGACCGTTAAAAATACTGCAAAAACATTACATTTCAGACTTACAAATATGAAGCAAGACCAAATCAGATACAAATTTTCATCCCTACATTTCCCCCCCCCCAGCATGTATGTGTAATCTGTTCTGCATAGAAATCTGCAAATTACAGTAATGTGGCTAAAGTCAAAACACCAGCGGTGGAACTTGCCATCCTGCAAAATGTTTATGGCAATGTTGATTTTTTTTTTTTTTTTTTTGTGGTGGTGGTTAAAATTTACTAGCTGTAATTTTATTATTCCTAGCAGAAAGTTAAGTGCTTGCGTGTTGTCCAGTGGGACATCACAGAGGATCAAGACCAGAAACTCTACATTAGACTGATAGAAAACCTCCAAAAAGCCTTTCAAGTTCTAGAATAAGATGCTTGTAAATGATCAGAAGAGAAAACATGGATAAGGAAAGAAAGGGCTCATGTTCCGAAGCATAGAACATGTGTCAAACGTATTAGAGGCAGTGTTATGGCATGGGCATGTATGGCTGCCAGTGAAACTGGGTCATGGTGCTTACGGATTGAAATAGCAAGGAGAGTTCTGAAATAGAACAGTTTCTGCTTAGATTCAGTCAAACGCTGCAAATACAAAAGAAAAAAAAAAAAAAAAAAAAGATTGACAAGGAAACTTTCAATGAACCACAGCCCAAGGCAAGTAAATGGAATGTTCTTAAAAGTCCAAACAGTCAGCTGACCTTAACCCAATTCAGCTTCTTTTCACTTACTGAAGACAAAACTACCAGCCATTATCAACTCAAGGTGGCTAGAGTAGGGGTCTGGTGAAGCAGTTTAAGGGAGGAAACTCAGCATTTGGTGGTGATGTCCAGGAGCTCCTGACTTCAGCCAGTAATTTATTAAAAAAGGTTTACACTTAAAAAATAAACCTAATCTTTTAATTGCTTGTCTAATTACTTTTGAGTCTGTGAAAACAAAATGGAGAACAAAAAATGCCTGACAGCACTTTGGGGGATGCATCAGTACAGGCAAAGCTAGAGGAAATGTACAGAAACCGGGTGACGTATACAACATGAGGATTACCATCCAGCTTCATTACCACAGACAATATAAATAGGCCGACAATGTGTGTCAGATTTGGGCTGCCAGTCTAAAAAGAGGCACATCTGACCTGATCACCTTCAAATAGTGTTGACAGTCAGTCGTAAAGATCAGATTTGTGAAACAAATCCGATTTGCCTATAATCTGATCAAGGCATGTGTCAACTTTGAGTTTAATCAAAAATAAATACTTTAAACCAGAAAAGATCACAAACTGAGATGAACAGAGGGGCAACAGTTCCAGGTGGACATTTCCTAATCCCGTTTGCATTTGTGGACATTAGTTTACATATTGCTATGGTATAACCATCATAAGTAAGGCCATTCTTACACATGACAAAGCATGCGGGAATTAAAAACATTAAAGTTTTCAATAAATCATTATTTAAAATGAACAGCAGTGAAGCCTGTACACTTTGGCTGTATGATTTAAAATAAATAAATAGAAAAAAAAGTTTGACAGAACAATGGCATGAGTGTTTGAAATCAGGATGAATGAGTGCCAACCATATTTTTTTCAAATGCAGTTTTTTTTTTTTTTTTTTTAAATATCATTAACCTTTGGTAGTTGATAAACAATAAATCAATGTCATGGTCTCAATTTTTATTAAAAATGATCGAAGCAATTTTCAGCCTGGATCGATTAGTCCCCCCCGCAAAAAAAATGTTTGGTCACAATACTCCTTATATTAACCATTACCCATCACTAAACACTTTTGAAATGTCTGAGAGGCAGAAAAATGAGGCCCAGCATTCATTTTGCTTGCTTTATTTTTCATAAACGTGGCTAGTAGAATATAGTACACATCACAATTTAAATGTCTGTGGAGAAGTAATTTATTCTGTGGAGAGAATACCCAAGGCCACGGAGACCCAAGTAAATTAAATGTGGGTGCTTTTTTTTTTTTTTTTTAATTAGTTATTAATAAACAACCTCAAGTGCTGTTCAAGTCCCAGGAGTGGTCTGCTTTGCTCAGTACCAATCAAACCCCAAGTGCAGCAGCCACATCAACCCAATGCAGGGAAATCCTCTGGGTCGTCAGGGTTCGGAGCCTGGGGCAAGAAAACATTTAAAACATGAAGCAAAGCAAAAGCTCCCCAATATACAGACATCAAAATGTTTAATCCTTTACAACATTCATATGATCTGCGCAACCTAAGCTCCCTCCATCCACTGCTTATGGCAAAATGTGTACCGAAGTGTTGCCATAGCTTACACAGATTGTGGTTTGCTCCAGAATATTAGGATTCTTGTGTAAAAAAAAAAAAAATAAATAAATAAATCTTACCAAATTTAAAATGAATAAACTGGAGCAGTGATAGTTTCCATGGGATATGTAAAAGTTACTTAAAATAATTTTTTAAAAAGCTACATGTTTGAAGGCCTGTCAATTCTGTAGCATTTGCAGGGCTTCAATGCTGACATAAGAATATATA
>JAQQZT010000011.1:13719139-13734393 GCA_030068275.1 Clarias platycephalus | reverse complement strand
CCTGTCCAGGGTGTACCCTGCCTCGTGCCCTAAGCCTCCTGGGATAGGCTCCAGGTCCCCGCGACCCTGAATACAAGGATAAAGCGGTATAGAAGATAAGTGAGAGTGAGTAAATAAAATAAAGGGGCATTAAGTAAAATATTTTATTATTAGTCTAGTATGTCCAAAGATTAATATAAATAGGTCAATTAATTTTATATTACTATAAAATTATTAATAATTAACACATTCATGAGATAGCTTTCACTGTTGCCCTTTAGCACCACAACACCGAGGTTTAAAGAGTGAGAGAGAGCAGCTGCGTAATCCATACGTGGTTTAGCATAAATCCCGGATTCAGGTCACAGTCCAATACAAAAAAGTGCTGAGTTTGTACATTTACTGCAGGGTTTAGCAAACTAGTTCATATCACTTTCTTAATGATAAATTGATAAAAAGAATAATTTTACCCAACCTTTTTTTAACAGCTACTGATCATCTTTCATTGATTTAAATGTGAACAAATGCTATATTGTGTAATGAGCAGAAATAATAAAAATATTAGACAATCAAAATGAATCAACATACTAACTAAAATATAAAATATGTGACCACAGCAGCCTTAGAATCAACTGTGAACTTTTATCATTTCTTTTGTTGAGAGATGAGCTGTAGTATCTAATATAATCTTGGCTGGTAAGAAATGGACAGACTGGAAACTGCTGATTGTTTGTATTAGATAAGAGGATTTATTAGACGTGTGTCTCTGCTCATACTGTAAATGGCAGTGACATGACATGCTAATTAAAGAGCTGCTGGAGATAAAGTATTAAAATCTTTACCTCCAAAATGATCTTAGAGAGCAAATTAATTTGAACCTCTTAGGACTATTTATATATATCAACATTTAAAACAATGCAATGCTGTGATTATGTTATTTAAAAAGTGAAATGTTTCATATAGTTCATTCTATAAATACGTTTGATGTGTAGAAATAAGGAACCGTTTCATTCCTTATTACATCAAAATTCTAAAACTTTATAAAAAAAGTTTATAAAAATGCATTCTTTATTTCTCATTACAGATGAGCTTTACAGAAGGATTTTTAGGGAACTCTCACACCTGCTGAATCAAAGTAATTCTTTTTGTTTGTTTATTATTTTATTTGCTTTCACACTGCACATCATTCCTGCATACTCATTAAAAAATAATAATTCATTGATATTTGGTGCTGGAATAAAGATCCACACAGTTACCAAGAACACAGAACCATGTTTTGTCCTGCTCAGGGTCAGGGTTGATCCAGAGCCCATCCCTATCTCTCACACTGGACATAAGGCAGAAAAAGCTTATTCTGACGTCAGGTCCATAGGTATTTGGACAGTAACATGATTTTCATAATTTTGACTCGGTACACCACCATAATGAAATTTAAATAAAAATATGTAGACGTCTAGAGAGGTCTAGCGTAAATATTGCATAACTTGTTTAAGGATTACAGCTATTTAAAAGGAAAAAAAAGTGTTAGTGCAAGTGAAGGAGTCTACTGTACTATTTAGGCTACTATTGAAACACTATTAAACAAAACAAATTTACCAGAGAGCTAGTGTCCAAAAAAAAACATTTGGCGCATTCTAAAAAAAGAAGGAATGCTCTGGTGTTCTCAGCAAACCAGGGCCTTAAAGGGAACAGAAGAAAAATAAATGATAATCTGGATGAGGTGTAGTATTGTCAAAGACTGCAATCAAGAAATGCCTTAAGGAATTTAAAATGATGACGCTTGTGTCCCTAATCAAATATCTGTGGACCCGACTGTACTGTAAGTGTCTGCCTCGAGAATTGGGAAGAACACACAAGAGTGTCATTCAAATGGACTAACACTGCATATATACTGTAACAGTGTCCAAAAAGAAACACAACCAACAAAAAACTCCTAGTTTGGTGCATGGACCCCTTATTAAGCCAAGATCTTTTCTGAATAATATTTTGTTTGTTTTTCTCTAAAACATAAAATAAACAAATTATCATAATACATGAGTTTATCTTAATGCCATGATTTCCTACTAAACCTAAGTAGTCTATTTGTTTATTTACATAATAAAGATTTACAGGTGATGTCCACTATTTTTGTAGATGTTAATAAAAATCACACAAAATTAGACTCATGACATTTGTAGGTTTTGCATCACAGAAGTTGGCTTAGAAGACGTTTGATATATACGTGATGTAGAGGTATGAAGGCCACTGGCACTGGTATTCCTTCCAGCTGCATGTGTCACAAGTGTAAACTCACACGTATGAAAAAGCACACGTATGGGAGCACTTGAAGTAATACCATGATGGAAATTCATATAAAGGATATGAAAGTACAATTACACAAGTGCAATACTACCATGATGCTTTTAAAATGGTTCTGATTATTTATACTGATCAAAAAGCATTTATAATAAGCACATGTCTTAATGATAAATATTGTATATACATTTCTCTATAGTTTGGAGAACCCTGTGGTCCTAGAGACCATTAATATCTTCCACAGGAAAGCAGCTATTTTTTTTATATAGGTAATCTCAATTAAAAGTGCAATTAGTACAATTTGGATCTATAAGTGAATTGCATTATTTGTAACTGGCATTTATTTTTGTGTTTTGTGCTCAGTTGTGTTTAGTATCAGAAACATATAGATGGGGACAATTTTGTCTGTGACAGCAATATCGTGCCCAAAAATCATAGAGTGTACAGGTGACCTTGTGTAGTGGAGAAATTTATACAATCAATGTGTAGTGTAATGATTTATACAATCAATATAATAATAATAATAATAATTATTATTATTATTATTATTATTATTATTATCTAAAAAGTCATATAAAAATGAATGATTGATGTTCATTACTGCAATACAGCTTCATATAGTAGACTTGTACAAGCAAGTTGAAGCAAGGTGAAGCTGTTCTAGTGGATTGCAATGGCCTAACACTTTACCAACAAATGTTCTGTTGTGTTTTACTTTGTCATCTATCTGTAGCTTCCACTAATCTTGGATCCATCCTCAAATGTTATCAGTAATTATTTATAATGCAAACCAAACTGCAAAGGTTGCCTTTCAGGTACAATGCTGCCCAATGACACAGGGTCTTTGAAGCATGGACTTGTAAGTACGAAACAAAGCTTGTGCATCAGACTTATTTCCACAAACACTGGTAAGAATTGGTATATGTACTTCAAAATAAAGCAAGTATTATCTCATAGCTAGTGTATGTGATGCCCAATTTTCACAATAGACACAATAGATTGCCTCAAGAGCATACAAAAAAATTCATGCGACATGACACAACAAGAATGGTTTTAACCAAAAACCACAACCCAATGATCGTTCAAACTGAAGGTTTTCATCTACAAATATTTATGTGCATGTGAGCATGGGAGCATGTGGCTTATTGTTCCTCTCAGTGTTTCTCAGTGTTCCTCTGTTCTGGGATGAGGCCACTCTCACCATGTGGTGTCCATTTCAGTGGTTGTGTTGAATCCCTAAAGCATTCTGCCTTTTCTAACAGCCATCCAGTTCTAGCAGATTGAACAGGTCTTGGATCCCGATGATGATGATGATGGGTTATTGACTGCAGCTGCTAAGGAAAATGAAACATTTTAGCAAATACAGCACCATGTATAATTTCCTACACACTGCCAGTCAAACATTCCTGCTAATAAAAGGTCTATGTCCATAAAGAGACACTGGAATACAAAAATAAAATGATCACAACCCTCTCTCAACTGACATCATGTTGGAGTTTCACCCAGAAAGGCTTTCTTAAACTTTACAGATAAAGAGATTTTTAATCGTCCTATATTCTACATGACAGCTGTATAACCTAGTTTGCTGCGTAATCTTAACTTTCAAGATCAAAATAAGCTAAATTATAGTGAGACTGCTGCTTATGTAATATCTTTGACAAACCTTTTTTGGCAGCTAGTGCTTCTGCTTTTGCCTTAGCTGCTTCTTCAGCCTCCTTCAGCTTCGCCTCGTAAGCCTCCTGTAAAGCCTTCCACTCTTTCCGGTTGTTAAGAATGCCATCATACATTGGTTGGATGGCCTTGTGGAACCGTGAGAACTCCTGCCGATGATATATTCATGTAATACTTATTATTTTTCTCCTTCTTCAAGTTTGTTTTTTGGTATATTAAACCAGAATATAATGCAACTTTAGCTATTAAGATTTAATTATAGATGTCTCTTAAATAATACCTTGTAGACAAAAGTGCAAACAAAGTCTATAAAACCGCACTGAAGCTTGGGCAGTTCTGCAGCTTTGTTCCTGTCCATCATTGGCTAAAGAGAGAAAGAATACAAAGGCCCATGTATGACATTAAAACATACATTTAAAAACCCCTCATTCAGTGATAAAAATTACAAGTGAAACTGAACTATGTCCAAGTCAAACTGGGACTTATGATTGAAGGCGTAAAATTGTCAAGGATCAGTCGTTTCTGTGAAAATTTGTTGACTGGAACACCCAATTCTTGAAACTCGACTGATAACTTAAAGGACAGACTAAAAGGTCTTGTTTTTGCAGGACAATGCACAACCCCATACTGCACACTGTACTACTTGAACATTACAGAAACTTGAATGGGAGTTATTGCCACATCCCCCATACAGTCCTGACCTCCATCCAAATGATTTCTACATGTTTGGGCCATTTACGGAGAGGTCCTGGGAGGTCAGTTTTTCAAACATTAAGCAGACAGTCTGATCATGGCTCCAGTGTAGTGAGAAAACTGTTATTCATCACAAACAAAAGTTCCGATTTATCATTATAACTTGCAGACTACAAAATAGGATCATCTAAGGAGTGCTACTAGGACTAAGTGCCAACCATGTGAGACTCACAATGGGTTGTTGCTCAAGTACAGTCCTTTCTAAGTCACCCTGCTCCCAGAATTCAGCTGCTACAGACAGTGCCACCTGCATAGACACAAAACCTTATACTGTACATCAGTTATACATCCAGAACTTTGTTTTGATGAGATAACGTCATCCAGACACACTTACCTTGCTCTGAACTTCCCATGGTTTGGTGATGGCTGACAGATCACAAGCAGTCATCATCATGGCCCTAGTGTTTCCATGTTAACATGACCATATCCACAAAACAGAAATGAACAAAATGTACTTACTGAAGCAGTAAAACAAACCATCAAGTTAAGTGTTTTTATTTGTACACTGATCAGCCATACCACTATAACCACTGGTAGGTGAAGTGAATAATACTGATTCTAAATTGTATACCAGTAAACCGATGACATGATCATTGTCACCCAAGGCTCATCTATGCCTGTGGGGACCAAATCAGTCCAATCCGATTCCAAAGAAAAGAGAATGCAGCACAAAGATCAGGTAAAAAGACAGTGATAGTAATGTCCTGAGGGGCCAGAGCTGGCACAAGAGGAGCCTACACAATATTGGGCATTGTAATGTTATGGCTGATCGGCTTATATATTAATGCCCAATTGTCATGTTTGCACTCACATTACAATTTCCTTCCTCGTTGTTTCCAAAGACAAGAACTCAACCCATTTCTTCTCATCCTCATATGTTTCAGAAAGATCCACAATTTTCTGGAACATAGTCCTCTTCCTGTTACCATTAGAGAGTTCATTTTGAAATAGGTAAAAACTTTTTTTCATCATTTGTGAATTGTGTAGAAATCAAAAAAAAAAAATATATATATATATATATACAGTATACCTTCCCAGGTATGTTAATTCTTTTCTGCTGTTATTATTTGTTAAAATACATAAGTGCAGTTAAATTCCAGATTCTGATTGTCCATAAGGTGTATATTTTCTAAAACAGCAGCTCTGACATTAGAAAAGCTGGAAATCTTTATATTAATTATTAAAATACATTTCTTTAAATTGGAAATGGAAAATTTGTCACGTGTTTTTAGAAAAAAACTAAACCAAAAAAAATTATTTGTTGGCAAATTGCTGTTGTACTGTATATAAAAACATCAGGGTATAAAATCCTATCACTGAATATTTTTTCTATAACACCATAACATGGAGTGTTTTTTGATGCTTATACACCTTAGTTTCAATTTAATGATTATAAGAAAATCTTACTGATGAAATAAATGTTTACTCACTTGAAATACAAGGCAAGGTCAGTTGCAATAATGGCGATGTCAATTAGGTGGAAAACGTGCTCTGTCTGTCTTCTGTTCAGGTTCTGGAAAATGTTTAAAGTCTGCAACCAAAAAGATATGTCCCAATCAGTCATTTTGTATAGCAGTCTAAAAGATTTTTCAACCGGTTTTTGTTTTTTTTTCACAAGAGACTTTTTTTTTTTTTACCTCATCTCCAAGTAAAAACTTCCCAAACTCTAAGTGATGTCTCTCCAGAATAGATGACCCATGAAGCTTTGCTAATGGATTTTGTGATCTAAAAACATATTAGAAAAATCACAACTAAAACCATTGTGACATTATAATAAATGTGGTTTATTTGTTATATAACTTAAGCTTGGCATATGCTTCATTCTAAAATTCTGCCTTGGTCAGTGAGAGCGACTTACTTCACTTGGTAGAGATTATTGGTGCCTCTGTGGTCAATATCATGTAGGAATCCTGCCGTGATCATGGCCATGACTTCCAAGTCTGTGTAGTATCGCTTCAGCTGCCCTGTCTGACTCCACACATAATTAAACCCTAATTATAGATACCACAGTATCAAATCTCAAATTTGTGCTAAGTTGTTGCTTAAAGAGGTTCATACCGTTAGTAATGTAAACATGGTTTGTCCAACATTAAAGCCATGGCGCCAGTTGTGATAGGTGATCTTTCTGTAGCCCTTGCTTACAGAGTACATAAACCGTACTAGAACCTAATGGAGAAAACAATGGCAGGTCATTTGATATCTGATATCTCAAATTAGTTTTACTGATTTTCTGTGTGGACATTGTAAACAACATTAAATTGTATCAGAGTTTTTGTATCAAAGGTCCTTTGTTATGCTAATATAAAATTGGTTCAAAACTGAAAACTGTAGTCAAAAATGATAATACTTTTAAAACGAGTCAACTAACTAAACTTGCTCTTGAGATTTTATTATGAGCACTAAAGATGCAATGAAGATTGGTTAAACTCTGGTCACGAGGTGGATTTTTTTCCCTCATCACTGTAGCCTTGAAATCAGCACTGGAGGCAGCGAGACTGTATGCTACACTTAAATTGGGACATCTTCTAACAGTAAATGTCCCAAACACTAAACAGGTCTTACTTTTAGGTACACAATGTTGGAATATTGGTCATGAAATATCTCCCATTTAACACATAACAAATATCCTCATATTCACTTAGTAACAAAACAAAAACTTTATCTACCACTGCTAATTGGCAGGAATACTGACCTCCTGAGGGACCTGAAACTTCTTCACAACACCAACTTCATAGTACATTTGGATGCCACACATCACCAAGTCCAGCTCTGAGCAGTCAAAGTCGCAAAAGTGGAACTCGTATATCTCAAATTTATTTCTCCCTGGAAGTTCTTTTTTCTACACAAAGAGATATGACATATGGAAGACAACAGTTATGTGTATATAAATGAAATCAGCTATAATGTTTACTAAAAACAATTGACTAAAATGTTACACTAAGATTGTATTGTATTGTATTGTATTGTATTTGGATTAAATAATTGTATGCCTTATCATTTGAGGGTGTCAAGGTCACAGTTTATCTCTGGGTGCTGTGCAGTATTTTTCATTTCAGGTTTTGCAGGACTCTTATTATGAAACTACCAATATCCTGTTTGGAATCCTTTTGGATTCAGGTGCATTTACGTACAAGGCAAGGTCAGTTGCAACAATGGCGATGTCGATTAGGTGGAAAACGTGCTCTGTCTGTCTTCTGTTCAAGTTCTGGAAAATGTTTAAAGACTGAAACCAAAAAGTTGTTCCAATCAAGTTGTTTTTTTGTTTGGCATTGTTGTTATCTTGTCTGATTTTTTTAGTTCACTGCCAGTTCTGTTATCTTGTTGATGCTATCCTATGCTAACTTTAATAAAGATTTGCCAAGACCAGTTCTTCATTAATGCCTGACTGACCACAAGACCCACAAATATATGTAGGTAATCCCAATTTGGAATGTGTTACCAAGATTGATGTGCAGCATTTGATTCTGTTGACCTTGCACAGCTAGTGGACTTCACAGCCATTCCTTTCCCATACAATGAGTTCAAGTTCCCCCATAAGGATTCTAGCTAAAGTGCCAGGTCAACTGGGGGAACCTAGTTGATCATAAATCCAGGCTGAGGTAAAAGATGCAGTATATGTTGGCCTGGCTTTCAATGCAATATCCAACATTCTGTCCCAAAGGAGGGCCAGTAGGACAGAGCATCAAGGTGCCCATGATGAGGCTGACAGGATACGTTCCTGCACTGTGCTCCAATAGAAAAGTTGACAGCACTGAGTGCGAGGGTGTTCAGGATAAAGCCAACAGGCCAGCTCTTTGCAATGCTTGCCCATAGAAGGCTGACAGCACAGAGCACCGGGGTGTCAAGTGAGGCTTTCTGCAACACACTCCAACAGAAAGTTAACAGCACACTCTCCACTCCCTGCACATTATACTGTGGAAGTCAACCAGGTGACCTGTCCCAATAATGCCATCCATGGCCTATCCCAACATCGTCCTGTTAGCGCCTGTTGTAGCCAATTCCTGCTTCACTCAAGCCATGTCCTATTGCCCCAAATAATGCCCTGCACCACTAAACCTGACCATGCTCCATCCAAGCTGAGCCAAGGTCTGCCAAAACCATACCCTGCACTTCTTAAGTTTTGTCCTGGGATTAGCCCTGTTCTGCCAAGTCCAGCCTCAGCCAGACCCTGTGACACACCTAATTCTGAGGATTCCCTGTCCCAGTCAGGCTCACACCAAAGGCTCACAAAGTGCCCATATCTGTTCTGGCTAGGTCTCTACCAAAGTCCTAAGAGACAGCCTTTTCTGCTCTAAGCCTTAGCCCAGAGTCAGGCAGACCCTTGCAAAAGGCTAAAAAGGCAGCCTTCCAGGTCATGAGCTCAGGGGATGCTTCAACCCATAACCTACACCAAGTTGCAAGTTTGTTTTGTTTCTTAGTCTAACATCCAGTTTCATGACCATTTGTCTGCAGCTACATCCTGCTTCTCATCATTAACTGGCAGCCAACTGGTTAGTTCATCACTATGGTAAAAATCTTATTTGCAAATGGGCATGAATATTGCACCAATAATACAACAGCATCTTAGGTTTTGTCATATTGATGATATTGTGATATTGTTACCAAGCTTATAATATGTATATACCAGGATTTGCCGAAGTTCATCTTCTTCACATTCTTTTGGTTCTTTTCCAAAATATTCCCTGGTTTTCTAGGGGGGGAAAATATGCGCAGTATTGTCATCATTTATTTTCCAGAATTATGTGATTTTTGTGACACAATACTTTGCACCTAAGACTTACAAGGATATTCTGAATCTCATCATCTCGACACTTTACATGGTACAGCACCATGTCTTGGGCAATGTCTTTTCTGTTCTCCAGTTTATTCATCTTGTCATAGGTGTCTGTGTTGAGTGCCGACCAGCCCAGAAATTGGGTCAAAGCCTTTAAAATGAACATTTTACATCATAAATGATAATTAAGACTTAATCTAATTAAGAATTAATTGTGTGTAAATAGCAGACAAGTAGTTAGTTACTAATAACGTGGTGATTTTCCAAGTTTAAAAAATAAGAAATGTACCTCCATTAGTTGTTCATCCTGTTCATCGAATGGCTTGCCATCCTTCCTGTTGTAGAAAGTTGCCACTCCCATAATTTCTTCCTTTTTGTTGACGATTGGCAGAGACAACACATTTTTAATCGTCCACCCACTGTCATCAAGTGCCTCGTTCTACAGCACAAGGATAGAAGTGCATGCTTGGTATTGGAGATATGAGATGTTAATTGTTTGTCTTCCAGTTTAGCCTTTTCTAAACCCCACCCACTAGCCAAATATCACTAGCTGCATAACAACCACCAATCTGTGACCGTAAGGGTTAATACCGCTAAGATATCTTTTGAAAGGCATTGTTAAAACAAGGCAGATGGGACTGAATGATGGCACGACCAGTTGATCTAATTAACAACTTTAACACCACAACCTTGATACAACCACTTTGGTCAATGTTTGGTCCATTTGCCACATCCCTCCCATTAGCTAGCTTTCCCTTATTAAACGACAAGTGTAAACCAAGAGAAACATAAAGCCACCATGGCTTCATGTTATATCTCAGAGCAGCTGAATGCTTTTTTAAAAATTGCCCTTCTCCACATGAGCTTACAGACTGCCATGATTGTTTTACTGTCAGGACAGACTGACAAGGCAGAGAGTAATTCCATCCATGCCAGTACACAACCACTTATGCATAATGTCTGTAATCCTCCTGCACTGTGGCCGAAATTAAATATTTAAATGCAATTTGTCGGTTGACAAATTCACTAACAACCAGATTTTATGATGCTAAAACTACAGTATATGTCTGCTTGGGATTATACAGCTGTCCCACTCAAGATCTTCCTGATTTCATTGTTTTATAAAAGAGAAATGTCCACCTGAAATTTGAACATGTCCTCTGCTGGTGCATTCATGATATTGCAAATCTAGAACAGTGAAGAAAATAAAACTTAATGAAATGTGGCTTCCAGTTTTAATACATTTTCTTTATGAATTATATCAGCATGCAAAAGAACGGTTCTACATACAAAGCCACTTTCTGCTACGTAGGTGGGTAGACCACTCGCCAGTGCCCAGTGGTCTGCAGGTGGATTTCTGTAACATTAATAATCATTTGTCATTTGTTTTAAAAAGATGTTAATTTTCTATTAGAGCAGTTCCTAAAATAGTAAAATCAAAACGGCAACAAAAACCACAAATCATAGTTTTGTATTCATGTTCTCATTCTAATATGTTTTTATCCTTTCTATAGCAACAGCTGATTAACAGGGACATGCACTACCGGCACATTACGTAACTGATTAAAAAGCATATTTATTTGTTTAGCATTTATGGAATAAATCTCCACTGTTAGCACTTTCTAACCATAAAATGTAACAGAATAACAGAGTAGTGTCAGAGCATTTTTATTTTTAAATCTCTGCTATATATCAAGTTGCACTATTTTGGCTTCTTTACAACAATTATTTATAGCTTTTATGCCACAAATAGTAACTGAAAACATTTTACAACATTAGACATAAACAGATGAAAAGTATGTAATTGATTAATAATTACTATATCTTGCAATTTCTATATTATGTAGTATGTCCTGTTTATTCCAGTATTTCAGTTATTCAAGTTGTAATGAACTGTGATCATAACTATACTGTACTAACTGTAACAAAAGCTGTAAGGCAAAACTTACGGTATGACTTTAATGTCTTCCTTTCCATGCAAAATGTAGTCAATGATTTTGTAGAAATTTATTTCCTGCATGAGCACACATGAACACATAAGCCTCCGTGTTTATTAATATGGCCAAATGTGAAACATCAGAGTTGATAAATCACCCACCCTGCCATCTGGAGTGACAGGACCGGAATATGGTGGTTGTTCTCCCATTAGAACAGGCCAGACATCAAAAAACTCCTGTCCAACACCACATGAGAAATAAGGGTCAGACCCAAGTCAAGTATTGAACGAGTATGTATTCATTTATATCAGCTAAATTTCTGGTAACAGGAAATCTGATATATTAGTCAAACCATCAAGAAATGCATGTAGGATTTTCTATTAATCAGGAGGAAATGGAAAGGTGGTGAGTACATAAACTTCATCACTAATGGAGAACTGAGAGATGGGAATTTGAAGAAAGTTGAATTTGGCCACTTTATATATGGTATAATTTGGACACACCTTTTCCTTAGTCATGTCCAGTAGACCGACAGAGTAGCGGTCACAGTTGAGGTACGCGCGCACTGTGTACAAAGCTTTGTGAAACTGACGCTCAATATCCGTGAGCTCTTCAAACACTTTGTTAGCGGACCACAAAAGCAGCTGTACACAAAACATATCACAAAAAATTCATTTTGCAATATTTGATGACATTTCAACAATTTATGATATGCACCATAGTTTTTGACTATAGAAATCTAAAACATAAAAAAAAAAAACATGATTCCTGTTTCCATAGTTTGTATTTTTTTATTTAATAAAATATTCAAAAGTGCCCTTAAAGATAATATGACATCTATGACATCCTCACCTGGCCTTTACGTGTCTCACAGTTGTGCAGATAGCTCAGGTGATAGATCTTCAAGTTCAATGTGCCAACTTTTAGATACTTTAAAAAAAGCTGTGAGAGAAAGACTTCAATCAAGACTTACACATATTAAATTGAGTACAGTATTAAGGGTTTTTGGTGAAGGCCTAACACTGGCTCTCAGGCAGTTCTGTAGAAACTTTCTGTAGAAACTACTTTGATACTGTAATTACTTTTAGCAACACAGGGTTAGACAGCAAGTAACCAAACTAACACTTTAAAATATGTATGTAGGTAAAGAAGAAATATGCATTTAAGCTGTTCTATGCTGTAGATCACTCACATCTTCATCCTCATCTGTGAAATGGGGTCCATTATTTTTATTGACTGCCATGATGACCGCCACCACATCTTTGCCGTTCATGATGGGGGTAGCCAAGATGTTGCAGGTGGTGTATTCCGTCAGCTCATCAACGAATGTACTGAAGTAGCTATTCTGGAATTAATAGGATTTTTTAAATCAATAAATTACCTTTTCTTTCATTGTCTTTAATAAATCAATATTTTACTTGTGTCATTAATGAAAATGAAAATGCTGTTTATGAAGAGTATTTTTTTCTAGGATATTTACACTATAATTTTATATTTAGGCTTAAATAGTTCAAAAAGTAACCTCACTTGATCTATTTAACTTTTTTATTCTTTTGCTGACAAACAAAATACTGTACAATGCCACTAGTGAAATAATCCCCAAGCCAGAAAGGGTCATGACATATTGAAATAAATGGATTATGTCAAGAGGATTTTGCAGGTCTAAATTGTGCATCTACTACCTGTATGTGCAAGCATTACGGTCACTGGTGCTCCAGTATTTGTTATTTAAAATGTAATAAAAAAATACAGTAGCCTACGTCATTGTGTTATATTTAAAAAATGCAATATACATCTTACCTCTTTAACATCCTTGACGTTGATGTTTTTTTTAGATTGAGCAACATGACCAACTATACCGATGTCAAGAGGAAAGACAATCTCTGAGTCAGGTGGAACCACACACTCTTCCAACTTTGATGAAGCGTTGACATTAAACAGTCGTGTGGCCAATTCAGCAATGCCATTCCTTTGTCTGTACATGAAGAGACTGCATCGGTCCGCATGGATCAGCGCGCTGAGTCGCCTTAGGATTTTGAAGATCACCTTCTCCATGTTGACGTTCTCTTGCATGTCTTTGATCAAATCAAAGAATATTGCACCTTCCTCCACCTGACACACCATCTCAAAGGAATCCAAATCCACTTTGGACTCTGGGACTCCTGTCATGGATGCCACAGTTCCAGGTTTAAGCTTTTTTGCAAAGTAGCTTTTCGAGAAATTTGGGTTTCCATCTAAAAACTTCTCCACATCTTCTTTTTTGACACTCATCTTCACTTTGTCAGCACTACAAAAGGTTCAAACAAGGCTCAAATCTGGTCTTGAATGAAAAAAGCTATGTACTGACATGCATAATTACAAAGCTGTAAAGAATTGCAGCAGCAGGGTCGTCCACACCAACCATCAGCAAGGTGTTTCCCTTGTAGTGTTGAAGGTGAACAAGGATCTGCCCATGCAAAACTGATCAGGTGATCAACAGCAAAGCTGGTGTCTACTTCTTCAACAGCGTATCTTTATCCTCTATAGTCTATCTTCTCTGCGGTAACAGAAAATAGTCACTGTGAAAATTTGTCGGTTCAAAACGCCCTCATTATTCAACTGGCGTACATTAAAAATATTTGATTTGCCTATTGTCTCCTCTCCCAGGCACTGCAAGCTCTTTATGTCCTTATTAAAGGCACACTCCTCATGCCTAAGCCCTATTCAGCCAGGCCACTAGCTGATTATCTCAGCACCCTCATCCTCTCCTCTCTGAAGGAAATGAGAATCATGTCCACATTTACTCCATTATCAATGCACAGTGTACTATGGATAGTATTTTTCTCTGGGTAAATAAATAAATAAATAAATGAATGAATGAATGAATGAATGAATGAATATATAAATAGATAAGCATGCTTTAATATTTGATGTTCTGAGTGCTATAGATGTGACGCATCCTCAAGTTATATACCTGGCATTTAAATAAAAGGTAAGCTAAAAATTGTCAATAATCAATAATCCCTAATTTCAAATCTGAAGTATGCAGGCTATATTAAGAATAGGTAAACATCTTAAGCAAAAGGTCAGGAGGATTACTACCACATTATTAGCTTCATACCTCCCTTTAGTGAGCTGCAGGGGACGCAAAGCCTGTTAATAAGCAAAGCAAACAAGTGACTTTTATTTATAACTGTGGTTTAACATATTTTTAACACAATTGTTAAAAACATTGTTGTTAATAATAAAATAAAATAAAATAAAATAAAGAAATAATAATAATAATAATAATAATAATAATAAATATGCAGTTCATGCAATGATCCTGGATTGTTCTACGTATATTTCCATCTGGTTCAGTTAGGTAATAAATATATTTTTTCAGGCTACAAATAATGTTACTTATGTTAGGTTAACATTAGGTTATTTCAGTTTGCTAAGTAGATAGCTATAATGACAGGAGGCCGTTTTGTTTATAAATGCGTATTTATTACCAACATATTTCATCAATATATAAATAACATGTTGTATAATTAACTAACTAATTACTTCTATCCAGTACAAGTGCCAGTGTCGTGTTAAGTATTGGTGAGCTGCAGTATAAAAGGATTCCGTGTCCAGAAAAATACCCCAAACATTTATAAAGATTTTTAACTTTCTATAAGGATAATGAAAACAGATTTGTACACAAACTACAGGGGGAGTCAGAGTACCATGCATGCAGTGGCCAAGAGGAGGCAGCAGAATGCCATTTTCAGGCATCACTGACAGGATCTACAGAACAGGCTGCATTTCAAGTTCAAGTAGGCTTTATTGTCACTTCAACCATATACAGTTAGTACACAGTGAAACGAAACAACGTTCCT
>JAQQZT010000011.1:13679449-13697134 GCA_030068275.1 Clarias platycephalus | reverse complement strand
GAATGCTTTCAGCACCTTGTTGAATCAATGCCACGTAGAATTAAGGCAGTTCTGAAGGCGAAAGGGGGTCAAACACCATATTAGTATGGTGTTCCTAATAATCCTTTAGGTGAGTGTACCAGTTCATGTGTGATTCCTCAAGCTCCCAGAAACACTCTGTAAATTCTGAGTCCTGCAATATGCCGTGTTTTCAGGGAATAAAAACTACGTTGTTCATGTTCATTCAGTACATTCAGGTCAGCTGACTTTATTGTATTGCCACATAATGTTGCTGAGTTTGGCCTTGACCAACTAAAGCAACCCCAAATCATAAGACTGCCTCCAGAGGCTTGTACAGTGATCCTGTGAGTTCTCATCACATTGTGTGTGTATGGAAATGCTTTTACTTTCACTATTGAACATAGTTATGGTTTTTACTATTGACTTTTTTACCATGCAACTTCACCAAGTGTTTAAGTCATCTCCATTCATGATTACTTTTTTTTTGACCACGTGTCTCCCACAAAGTTGACAGTTCAGCATTATCCTTTCTGGTTTTGATAACATGTTGAATGGGTCTTAAGCCAGTTCCATTAATTTCTTACTTATGTTCTTGATGCAGCCCAATAATTTGACCCGTCTAAGATATCAACGTTTTCTTTGGCCGGGGCAAAATATACACACTGGATGAAATCTAACGGAGTCTTAAGAAAGACATACAAAGATATATATGCAATTATTTATATTGTATATTGCACATGCATTTAATCTGACAGCACAGATTAGACTTTTTATTTGCAATCATCTGTACATTTATAGTTTATTTACCTTTAGATGTGTATTTCATTAAATGCTTGTATCTTCTGCATAGATGTTCATACAGAGGAGGCCCTGTTTCCATGGTGATAAGACTGAGGGACCACATCTCACCCTCCCCTCTGTGGTCGTCCTGGATTGGCTGTTGAGACGGAGCGCTCCGAAAGGCGCGACATTTTTTCCCATCATGCCTTGTCCCATTCAAGGCATACAGAGTGAGCTGCTTCACACCAGGAAGTCATGGCTAAGAGAAATGCATGGCACATATCATTTCTCCTCTGCTCTTCCTCTCAGCTGTGATGTGGGTAGGTTGCTCTTTCTGTCTCAGCTTAAAGCAAGCATTGGAGAGTTTATGTATTTAAAAGCTTTCTAGGCATGCATGCAGTTTGATCAGTGATGTGATGTTTGAATGAAAACGTGGACCTGCTTTCTCACTCATCCTTTCAAACCTTGTTTGTTGACATGCTTTTGTATATTAACTCTTTCCCTATAGCTTTAAACTGAATATCGTGAATGGCGGTGATTATGCAGGAATATTTTTCAGACAATATAGGCTTTCTTCAAGAACAAAACCAGCTTAAAATCCAGTACAAAAGCAATCCCAGATACAGCAGTTATGATATTTGATCATAATTTGGCTTGTTAGACAACTCAGTATTAAAGCCATTTAGCTAATTAGAGCCGTTCAGTTTATATTATTCATATCAATCTAGTTGTCCTCACAAATGATCTCCTATTCTTAATATACTTTTCCCAACAGAAGTACAAATCCATGAAGGACTCAACATGGAGACAGAAAAACTCTCTGATGTACTTGTGCAAAAATATAAAACAAAATCCTTCCTAACAGTGTTTAATTGATGGTATATCTAGGCAGTAACCGAGTGAAACAGTGTAGGGATATATTTAATGATAGAAACTTCAAAACACTGTAATGTAGTTTGCTCTGGATATGACCGTCTGCCAAATGCCTAAATGTAAATGTATGCAATGTATCCCCACCATGATCTTTAATTCAATACAGTATCAATTTAAATTGTGTATCTTTAGTGTTAGTGCCCGGGTCAGCATCAGTATTCAATACAGTATCAATTTAAGTTGTGTATCTTTAGTGTTAGTGCCGGGTCAGCACCAGTACTCTTTTTTTTAGCTAAGTACATGATGCATCAAATTCACTGTAACTTCTAATTCGCATAAAAAAATTTATTCAACCTGATAAAGAGGTTCCGGTTGCAGCACCAGAAAATTTTGATATAATTTTTTACTGTAGCAGAGTTGCACATTTATTAGTTAGAACTGCTAATGATTACTCAGTTGTCATAAAGCAGAGTGTAGAAAATCCTGTGTTAGAATGCTCCAGAAAGCTAAAAAACATTTAAGTATTATATTATATTTATTATATTTAATTATAATCCATTGAGGATACCAGGCCTCTATATAGGATTACAAGAACATTAAGTTAGCAAGAAAAGAGTAAAAGTAGATCCCCTACATAAAATATTATTTAAATAAAAGTAGAAGTTATCCATGTACAATTCTACTTCAGTAAACATAAAAAGTACGTACCTTCAAATTTACCTATGTATCAAAAGTACTGATCTTGTAACCTTAAAGTCATATTAAAAGTCTCTGTTTCTCTCTGTCTGTCTCTGTGACATGCAGCTTTGTCGCTATCTGCAGCGAGCTCCACTTATGATTTAAAACACCTGCTACTGTACATGATTAGGGAAAGCAAATCGAGCAATTATGCATAATAGCCAACGCAATAGGTAACGCAATGTCATCCTGAAATGTAACTGTGGTGACCCCTAATGGAAGCAGTCAAAAGACAAAGAGGAAGAAGTACTATACTGTACATGTGAAAAAAAAACATGTGATGCAGAAAAAATACAGATTCATTTTGTAATGCTGATTCTTCTTTCCTTTTGGCAAAAAAGTTGGTTTCTTGCTTGGGACTCAAACCTGAGGCAAGGTAGTGAGTGCAGTGAACACTAGCCCCTGGTCCTCCAGGGAATGTTCTGCTGATGCACACATATTGCTTTGTCTAAAATTTAATGTAAAAAAAATAAAAACAAAAAAATAACTAGCATGAGCATGTCACAAATGTAGGTCTGCACCACGTAACACTAGTTCGGACGTTGTGCTACATTAACTGGCATAAATGCTAGAAATAAAGGTTGATATCTTTTGATTGTGTAAAGCTGCTTTGTGACAATGACAATTGTTAAAAGCGGTGTACAAATAAAATTGAATTGAATTGACATTTTGTAGTTTGAGGTTGTATTTGCAAAATTATGCTGCAGTAACAGGGTCATTCTGACATGGATGATGTGTTGTGCTTGATGATGTGTTGTGACACCACAACCTACTATAATTACAATGATTTGGCAAGGTGGTACAACATTAGGGTTCCTGGGAAAACACATTTTAAAATTCGAATTCATTGTATACCTAAAAAAAAAAAAAACATTAATTCCTATTATGACTTTTATTGTAGCAGTCATTATAAACAGCTGCTCCCTCACTAGCTTCTTATTACTTTTCACCACCCTTTAACATAACATAACAAAACATAGCATAGCATAGCATAGCATAGCATAACATAATATGCTTTAACGTAAAGCATGTTTTATATCTAATAATAAATAATAATAAACATTAGTCCTGGAAAAAGATTGTTTTTTCAAACATCACTTGTCATGTAGAAATTCTGAGCACAAATGTGAGTAATGTCCTGTAAGTGACAAACAATAAGAAGGTTAGTCATCTTAACTAGTAGGTTTACACAGATGATGATAATAGTGAGAAGCTGAAGTAGTTATTTTAGGTTAGTTAATGTATATACCCAGACACCTCAAGCATGAGCACAGATAGGAGAAAATGGACTTTCCATACACTTTGCCCTCATGCTGCAGATATTGCTCAATGGAGGGCTTGAGAACACTTGCAGCTCCACCCTGTATGCTCAGCCTATAAAACCAGACAGTATCTACTGAGTGATTCTCTTTCTGTCTTTTATTTTGTGCGAACATGCTTGAACCTCACACTCTCTGAGCCACAAGGCAGCTGTGACATTTTTATAATAAAGGGACAGTAGGAAAGAGATGGTGCTATAATCTTGTATTAGTGTGGTAAGTGTTTTTTTTATTTATTTCCTATGTCACTATTTACTTTGTCACAGGTTTGTTTTAATCAGAAATGCTTAGTTTTTCTAGTTGCCCTAGTTTTGGTAGCATTGTAATTTTTTTTTACACATAGTAATAACAACTATTTCTATTTTGATCGATTCTGACTGCTATTCAGATGGGCATCAATAAGGCATCTAACACCACATATTTAAGCTTTTCATATTTAAGACTATTTCAGTTAGTCTAAAGCTCTCCAGTAGTTAGATATGAGCAGTCTATTCCAAAGCCGGAGACCACCAACAGTATAATTCTAGTAGTTCTAGAGTTTGAACTTTCGATTATGATAACTTACAACAAAAATGTTTTTTTTTTTTTTTTTTTTTTTTAATAGAAAAAAAGTTCTTGGAAAACAAATAGAAAAATATAGGTGGGAAAAGGCTTTTTAATATTGTACCCTTTTGATTTTAGAGCTTAGGTAACAACTGCTTTCAGTGATGCTTCCAGTATCGCTTTACTAAATGTTCAATTAAGTAACACTATTCACTGCACTAGTTAAAGTTAACACAGTGCTGTTGTTTTCTGCTTTCTGATCTGGTCTAATATTGTTTATAATATTGTTTATAATATTGTTACTTGTTCTCTATGTTGCTATACCTATAATAACAGCTCATTCACAGAGACTTGATGGCAGAAACGTCACATAATTAAAGTTATCAACTTTATGGCGAATGACATTTTATAGCTGCTATGATGTTTATATCTGGATTATGACAATAACTTGTTTTACAGACAACTATACAACAGTGGATTGTTATGAGGGCTGGACCAAAAGTGTATGATAACATTTTTATTGACTGGTATTTGTTCAAATGTGCAGTAATCTAAAAACTTTTGTGTCACCCACAATGTGGTTGTCTTCGATTCTGGTTTCTCCTTCTTTAAATTTCTTCATCCATCTGTGGACATTGCTCTTGTATATATATTGTATAAATATTCTGTAGCTTTCTTTGGACTCAGTGACAGAATGTTGCATCTGCTTGGAATCTAACACACGTCTAATCTAGACATTAATTCTCTGCAATGAAAAAGAACAGGATTTACTCTACCAATATGAGCAATTTGAATGACCTATGTTAGTTAATGAAAAAAAAGTTCTGATCACTTTTGAGTTCATTTCAGTACAGCCCTCATAAAAAGTACAATGTTTTACTGTTATTACTTATATTACAGCAGCTATAAACGGTTGTTCCGTCACCAGCCTTGTTTCTCCTTCTTGAAGTTATTAAGACAAAAATGAAAAGTAGTATATTCTGTAACAGAGAAGCAGGAAAGTCTTCTTTTGTCCTCAAGTTTTTTTCATGTCTGAAAACTTCTTACTGTTACAAAAATCTGACAGTGGAAACTTTTTAACCTCACTGCTTAGTGCACACGTTAAAATCATAACATTACACTGGCTGCATAGGGTTTTTTATGTGTAATCTTCTTTACAGTACAGCAAATAAAACCATGTCAGTACCTACTGTATTTACAGTATTATCATGTTATGAAACAGCATGGTCTGTTCTTCTGTGCTTAAAGAAATTAAGGTAGGAATTAGTTGTAAATTTTCGAAAAACATTTTTTTAAATAAGTAAGAGAAAAAAGTTTTTCTGTTAGCAGACAACTGCAGACAACTGCACAATCATGGTGAGTATGTGTAAAAAAAATAAATAATAAAATAATAATAATAATAATAATAATAATAATAATAAATTAAAAAAAAAAAAGTCTACTATACCTTCACTGGATAGCTTGACTGTACACAGAATTTAAATCTTAATGTTTAAGAATGCTGGAACGGATTGGCTCCTGTTCAGGCTGTATCCTGCCTCATACCCCAAATCTACTGGAATAGGCTGCAGGTCCCTCCGATACTGTACACAGGACAAGCTGTATAGAAGATTAATGAAAAAATGTATGTTTCAAATGTAGAAAAGACATCCATAAAACTTAGTGCTTCCACTAGGGATATACAGTGGGTCGGATAAAGAGAACCCAACAGAACACAACAGTATTTGTACTTGACTAGTTTTTCTTACTAACTCTATGACCTGACACTTGATTTTCACTCCCTCCAAAAAAATCTACTTTTATCCTTCATTTTTTCTATATTATAAGGTTTTTTTTTATCATTAAATCATGGGAATATATATAAATTCTTAACAAATCTATAATTTGGCAGATGTACCAGGGAGAATTTATCACTACAGTTTGCACTGGAATAACTGATTAATATTCAGCTAGTTTGTAGCATGAGATGTATTATCTAGACAGCTACTGTTTAAAAGATTGGGAATGAAAAGTTTGTTAGCTTGTATAAGTTAATGTTTTCCCATGTTTCTTGGTGAAAGTAGGATTACAGGATACTACCTTCAGTAAATACAATCTGTCTGACTTGAAATCAAGGCAAATGCCATTTTGTTTTACTATCATACACAATAATATTTAACCTTATAATTAAAACTGTCAATTGGGGGCACTAACAGGTATTATATTTATACTGCATATTAGTGTAAAATGTTTCTATGAATGAAAATTTTACTGTCACAGGTTTGTTTTAATCAGAAATTCTTATTTCTCTTTTATTACACATAGTAATAACATTTTAACAACTTTTTCTATTTTGAGAACTGCTATCCAAATGGGCCTCAATGAGGCATCTAACACCACATATTTGGCCTTTCATATTTAAGATTATTTCAGTTAGTCTAAACCACCAACAGTGAATTTTGAGACTCATTTAGAGATTTTATCAGCATTCACACTCTGACTTAAATTAAATGAAATCTTTTTTCTTTTTTTTTTCAGGAGATAGGATAAAGAACCTCGTTGGCACACGGGGACAGCATTAATAGACATGGAGGATGCAAAGCCTCAATACCCTCTGGAACGCAAGGTTCAGCAGAAGAAGGGACCAGTAGAGATCATTAGGACCAAACTGCGCCATCAATTGTCTTGTTCGCTTCCCAAAGTAAAAAGGACATTAACAGACTTCTTTCCTTTTGTGCTATGGCTGCCAAAATACAAGTTCAAGGAATATGTGTGGGGTGACGTGATGTCCGGTCTCATAGTTGGGGTTATTTTAGTGCCTCAAGCAATTGCTTACTGTCTCCTTGCAGGATTGGAGCCAATTTATGGTTTGTACACATCCTTTTATGCCAATATCATCTACTTTTTTTTGGGCACATCCAGGCATGTATCTGTAGGTATCTTCAGCCTCATGAGTTTAATGGTAGGACAGGTTGTAGACAGAGAAGTCTACTTAGCAGGGTTTGATTTGAGTGAGGACAGTAAGCAAAGCTCCATGCAAACTGGATGGAATGGCACTGAAGACAACCAAGATACTGCAGTCAACCTCACCATAGGGGCCTTCAGCATGGAGTGTGGAAAGGAATGCTATGCTATTAGCATTGCAACAGCATTAACATTCCTTGCTGGAGTTTACCAGGTATTGCTTCATGCTTTATTATTGGGAAACTCATGATGAGTTTATATATATAAAGTATATATTCATTCTTTATGCTCAGTGACAAATTGAAGCCTTTTTTAGCCTCACTGATAAGTGGTTTTCTTAAGGCTAACAGTTGTTTAGTGCAATCCACATGTACAATCCATTGTACGTGTGGAAATGCTTTTACTTTCAATATTAAACATAGTCATGATTTTTATAGGCTCTTAACTATTTGCTTAGTATATGTATTTGCTGTACATAAATGTCTATACAGAATTATATATTTTTTTCTTTTCTTTCAGGTCCTGATGGCTGTGTTTAGACTTGGGTTTGTTTCAGTTTACCTCTCTGCACCAATGCTGGATGGCTTTGCCACTGGTGCCTCGTGCACCATCCTGACAGTCCAAGCAAAGTATCTGGTGGGTCTGAAAATCCCTCGTCATCAGGGTTATGGAACTGTCGTTGTGACATGGATTAATATTTTCAAGAACATACATAAGACCAACTTTTGCGATATGATTACAAGTGCCATTTGTATCACTGTCCTACTAGCGGGGAAAGAACTCCAGGATCGGTACAAGGATAGTCTAAAGATACCTCTGCCTACTGAGCTGGTAGTAGTGGCCTTAGCTACAGTGGTTTCCCACTATGCTGATTTAAACAGTCAGTACAACTCAAGCATCTCAGGTGCCATTCCAACTGGTTTCATTCCCCCAAAGGTTCCAGATTTCGAACTAGTCCCAAGAGTAGCAGCTGATGCCATTCCATTGGCTATAATCAGTTTTGCCTTCACTGTCTCCTTGTCAGAGATGTTTGCCAAAAAGCATGGCTACACTGTCAGGCCAAACCAGGAGATGTTAGCAATTGGCTTTTGTAACATCATCCCATCATTTTTCCACAGTTTCACCACAAGTGCTGCACTTGCCAAGACTATGGTGAAAGACTCAACAGGTTGTCGAACACAAGTTTCAAGCTTGGTGAGTGCTTTCGTTGTGCTCTTGGTCCTTTTGTTTTTAGCACCATTCTTTTACTCCCTGCAGAAATGTGTTCTTGCCTGCATCATTATTGTCAGTCTGAAAGGAGCCCTGCGGAAATTCAGAGACCTTCCTAGACTTTGGCGCCTCAGCAGGATTGATGCGATCGTCTGGATGGTGGCCATGTTTTCAAGTGCTTTGATCAGTGTAGAGATTGGACTTATGATTGGAGTAGTCTTCTCTATGATCTGTGTCTTAGTGCAAACCCAACGTCCCAAGGCTTCGCTACTGGGCCAGATCGAGGATACTAATCACTATGAGGATATGGATGACTATGACCACCTTGTGATTATTCCAAAAGTAAAGATTTTTCGCTTTCAGGCTCCACTTTATTATGCAAACAAGGGCTTCTTTTTAAAGTCTTTATTCAAAGCAGTTGAACTTGAGCCATTTCTTGAAAAAAACAGAAGGAGAAAACTAGAGAAAAAAGCAAAAGCCAGGACTGCAAAGCAGACAGACAATGAAAATGGTGATGTTAGTTTAAGTTTAGTAGCAAGTGAAGTCGATTTCCACACCATAATCCTTGACTGTTCTTCTGTCCCTTTTATTGATACCACAGGTATTAACACTTTGAAAGACATAATAAAAGAGTACAAAGAGGTCGGTGTAAATGTCATCCTGGCATGTTGCAACACAACAGTCTTAGATATTTTAAGAAGAGGTTCTTTCTTTGGATCTGATGATAAAGACATTTATACACGGTCATTCTACAACCTTCATAGTGCAGTTTCTTTTGCCACAAACTATGCTGCACAATCAGATGACACTACATCAGTGTAAAGGGAGTACAGTCTGATTCAGTGCTGCCTAATATCAATAAGATACATCTCAATACTATTATTTTTTAAAACTAAAATCTTTTTGTACAGTACATCATACATGATTAGCTGCAGGAGATTGCAGCATTAACTATGTAATTTTTAACCTTATACAGAAATTCACACTTTACACAAATTCATCAGATTTTGCATCTTCTTTTACTGTAAGAAAAGTGCTATTGTTACTGTATGTACTTATGCCACATTCATGTAATGTGGAAGAATATAAAAACTTACCATTGGTCCCACTTGAAATCATTCATGTATTGCTGTTATTTAACTGTTTTTTTTTACACATACAGTACATTTGATGGCATTAGCATACATTTGTGTTAATATGTAATAAGTGCTTATTGTCCTTCATTTAATAGACCAAAATAAGGTGCAGTTTGCTGATTGCAATCCATAATGAGATTAAATAATGACTAAAATGTCTTATTTTGGATGTGTGACATGTTTATGTCGGCCATTGCATCACTACTGGTCAATGAAATCAGGGCTATCAAAGCTTCCAAAGCTTTAAATTGTTACTCAAAGGTTGCCATGTAGTGTCACAGTGGGAATTTGGGAATTAAAGGTTTTCCTATACAATGTGAATTCAGCATTAACTAACTCTTAAGAATGCGACTAATGTGAATTTTGTATTAATAAATTAGATAGAGTTTTTTTTTATCTTTCTGGTTTTCCTTGTATTTCATATCTAATTATTATTAATATGAAACTAATATAATCTGTTGGGCCCTTGGGCAAGGCCCTTAATCCCATTGCCATATAAAATCACTCTGTTGCTGCCAGTCCTAAAGGCCAAATGAGAAAGTAGGAGGGTTGGGTGTCAGAATAGCATTCTGGCCTGATAAAAATCATCATTGCTATAAAAATGATGAAACCCGCCATTTGATCTGCTAAACAGTATGTGAGTAACAAAAAAATTACATGTTTTTTATAAATGTATAGTTGATATGTATATGTCTAGAGCTTTATGACACAAGCTAAGATAAATAATAATATATATATTTTTTTTAACCCTGCTTGTCATATTACTTGAAATGAAACGTTAGTTTAAAAATGTTGATAAAGATGGAGAAAACACTGCATAATTTTTTAAATAACAGCACTTAACCGATTATTTTAAATCTTTAATTATGTGGAGCTTCTGAAATACAATTCCATGTGAATGAACTTACTGTATTTCTTGATTCTGGTGCTCTGCACGGGAGTCCCACAGGGTTGTATAGACTCTGCTCTGGGTTGTGTCCTCTGCTCTACACTCTATACACCCATATGCACATCAACTCATAACACAAAGACTATTATTAATTATGCGGATGACAGAACTGTAGTAGAACTGATACAGAACAATGATGGGTCTTCTTACAGAGATGAAGTGCAAAAAAGGACTTCATGGTGTTCGGATAACACCTTGGTACTTAATTTCTCTAAGACAAAAGAACTGATAATTGAATTCAAAAGGGAGACAGAGGAAATTTCTCATCTGTACAGCAAAGGAGTCAATGGTGGAGCAAGTCAGTAATGTCAAAATTCTGGGCACATACATCTCTCAGGATCTTTCTATACATGGATTATTAACACCCTCTTTCTTGTGAAAAAGTCACAGCAATGGCTCTACTATATATTCAAGGTCACTGAGGAGAGTGAATCTGTCCCAGAAGCTCCGCTGCTGTCCTTTTATAAGTGTTCTGATGAAAGTATTCACTCTCATGACAACCTGGTGTTTTTCACAAGCTGCACCATGGCTGATAAAAAATAGCACTACAGAGAGTTATTAAAGCAGCACAGGACATCTTAAATACACATCTACCCTCTCTCACAGACATACACAGAAACTGATGATTATAGCGAGCCACAAACATAATCCAGGACTCATTTTACCCAGGTAACCATCTGTTTACTCCTTTGCCTATGGGAAAATGCTATAGGACTATTAGGTCCCACACCTCTATACTTTTGAAACATTTCTATTTAAGTGCCTAGAAAAACTGAATCCTCAGTAGAATTTAGCAGGATCATGGAAAGTGTTAATTATCCTGTTGGATCTGTGCGATGAGCAATATTTTATTTTATTTTGTTACTAAATGTTTATTTATGTATATATGAAAGTTGTTGTCTTTTTATCTTTCATTGTTTATCCACGTATCTCTTATTTCTTTTATTTACTTTTTTCTTGAGAGGATTTGCATAAAAATTTCACTGTACAATGACAATAAAGGCATTCATTCATTCTACTACAAAAGCAATAATGTAAATTAGAACTTGTAATTTGTAGCTGCATTATTGTTTGTGCTTCCATGAAGAAAACTAACCAACACGTACTGATCAATCAGAATTGAAAATACCAGTGCCAGGAACCATACTAAGCCATAACACTGCCTCCACCATGTTCGACAGATGATGTGGTACGCTTTGGATCTTGAGCTGTTCCTTTCATCAGTCCAAAGAATCTGGCAAAGTATAATCTGTTTTTGTTTTTTTGTTTTTTTGTACTTGAGCATTACTCACGTTTTTCATATTATAGTGAAGCATCTTTATTTACTTCATAAAACAATTTATTTACTGTAGACTGACATTACTGTAAAATGACATGCCTACCATGTCAAGAGTGTTGTGAAAGGGTTCCTCTTCACCATGGACAGAATTCTGCATTCTTCCAATTTAGTTGTCCTGTGTGGTTTTCCAGGCCTAATAGGTATTGTTACATTATACATTATATATTATATACATACGTTACATGTGCCTCCTGTCCGTCATACAGTGGCATAGAAGCATAAACACAAAGGGAAAACAAATACTCTAGCACAGGAGAGATGCTTTGCCCTTTCTAGAACATACTCTAATACACATGGAAATATACTCATACACAGGAGAGATGCTTTGCCTTTCTGCGAAACTGTAATGTCAAAATTGTATGTATTACAGTACTTATAAAGCAGGTTTAGGTTCAAGTACAGTACATGGTTTGGTTACGTCATCCACAACAGTCGCTGTCTTACCGCATGTAGTCGCTAGGGGGGGTACCCTTTTTACCTCTTTGCATTCTTTTGAATTTTTATCACACAGCTTTCAAGGTTACAATAAGGTTACGTATACTATGTAAAAAGTTACCAAATCGTATTTCTCACACAGAATACTAAACTACATTTAACTACTCCCATTCAGAGTAAGGGTTAAGATACACTACACATTAACACTAGCGCAGAGTGCTACAACCTGCCTGTGGTGTTTATGGCCGTTAGGTGGCAGTAAGAAGGCGCTCTGCTCCACAGGAAGCCCTAAAAGATGAAGAAGAGACGCCGCGACGCGATTCAAATTTGAACGCGGTGAATGTGCTCGCGCTTCCCCTCGGGCGGGATATTTTATTATTCTCCTTTTCAGCAGATTCCCGACTGTGATTAATTAAAGGTGGTGGTGTATACCCAAAGGCGAAAATGATGTCGAGCAGAAGAAGGTATGTTTGAATGCTTGATATAACAGAGCGTTGTGCGAGAGTAAGCGAGTGAATCACAAGAATATTAATAATTAACAGGAGTAACGGCAGATTAATACTCTTCATTATTCTTACTCTGGTGTGAGCAACTGCTGGATATTCTTATTGAAGGTTTTGCTTATTTGTTCTACATTGTTTTTTTTGTTTTGTTTTTTAATAATTAAAAAAAATTTAAAAAATAAAAAATACGATACTTCCGGTAGACAGAAAAAACAGACAAATAATACAGTTCTATTTTAAAACTGTATTATGGATAATAAATACTCAATATATTATTATATGTTGGAGATAACTACTTTACTTTGATTATTTCCTGGCGTTTCAGTCACTATGTAGAGATGTTGCCCAGTTCTGTTCACTGTTCTGTCACGTGACAGATTCAGAGTCTCAGCCTTGTTTTTCTCTCCTCATGTCCATGGGGTTTCCTTTCTCTGGTCTCCTCTAACCCTACAATCATACCAGCAAGTGGATTGGCTTCGATAAATTGACCCGTGTGTGTGTGTGTGAGAGAGAGAGAGAGAGAGAGAGAGAGAGAGAGAATGTTTCCTTGAGTTGGACTGGTGTCTCATCTAGTGTGTATTCCTACCTTGTACCCATTCTGATCAGGATAAAGAGGTTCCTTAAAGCTGAAAAGATGTCAGTCAACTCCAAGAACTAAGGAGAGTAAAAAGCAGTGTTAAAATTGCGGTCTTGCACCTTACAGGACTTCAAGCAAAGGTGTGGATCAATACTGAGGGGGAACATTTAGATAGTGTGTGGAAGTGCCAGTTAAAAGCAGACACAGAACAAGACAAGATCCGGCTAGGAAACATTAGATGTTTTATTTTAATGAAGACTGAACTGGAAAATTGGCTTTAAGAGGCTAGAGAAAGAGATCGACAGCTGGTGGTAATGCAACCTACTGGATTCCAACCACCCATTAATCAACAAGGAAAAAGAAAGATGTCAGTAGCGAGCATGCATTTTATTTTATTCATTTTTTATTGAGAATATTTTTATCGGGTTCACATCAGGGCTGTGCGATGAATTGAAATCTAATTGATATCGCCGTGTGAATATGCATGATTTCTAAATCGCCTAACAGCACGATTTTTTGCGCGCTCCCGACTATCACAACACAGCACGCCTAAACAGAGCGCGAGAACAGGGGACTGAGCTTAACGACAAATAGGCTGCAGAAACAGGGACGATGAGTTCAGGACTTGGAAACAACATTGAATCAACTTCCCAAGATTGAGCAGGCTTGCACAAAAATATCTGTGCATTCCAGCTACAAGCTCACCATCTGAGAGGGTGTTTAGCACTAGAGGGAATGGGGTGACATGCCAACGTTCATGCTTGAAACCAGAAATGGTGGACATGCTGGTTTTCTTAGCAAAAAACCTTTGAACACTTAAAGCAGCTAGATTCTGCCAGTGTTCTAATTGTTTAATTGTTTTTATGTGGAAGACTGTGGTCTGGGTTGTTGTTTTTTCACACACACACACTTACTTTCTGTTCTAGAGACATTTACTTGGTGATTTTTTTTTTTTTTTTTTTTTTTTGCCTTGTCTGTTTTAGAGACATGTTACAGGTCTTTGATAAAGAACTAATTGTTTTCCTTTGGAAAAATGTTTCATATTCACACTGTAAAACATGTCTGTGTGTGTCAAAATCGTGATTAAAATCAAAATCGCAATATTGTTCAAGAAAATCGTGATAGGTTTCATTTGTCCATATCGCACAGCCCTAGTTCACATCCACCACAGTTTATTGCATAAAGAAATCTTTTCTGTTTTTGGAAAATTTTACAAGGAGCTGTTATGTTTAATCATCACACCAGTTAATATTTGCTGAGGTCATTAGCGAAGTTTGAAGACTGTTCTAAAATGATTTTTCCATACAGTGAAGCCCTGGCTTCTTCCCTCGTAACGGGCATCAATCATGCCATGGCGAGGCTGGTGGACATCTGGGACAGTATCGGCATCATGGAGGACCAGAGGATTGAACGGATGCAGACTGTTAAGAAGCATATAGAGGTAAGTAGGAGCATTTCTTTTGATCTGCTTTTATTAAGCACATTTCTCTTAATTCTTCTTGTTCCACAAAGGACCTTTTGACGGATATGATCACAGAAGAGGAGTCACTGAGACACCGCATCAAAACCAGCATCATTACAACTCAGAAGCAATTGGAGAAGCTGTGCCTCGAGTTGTCCATGGAACCATACAAAGTAGGTTTGACAGGATGGTTTAATGCAGTTCAGTGATATTAACTTTAAAGAATTTAGTATAAATCATTAAACATGTATGTTCCTTTCTTGCCCGGGGTCCTTTTTTATTTATTTATTTATTTATTTATTTATTTATTTAAAGTAAGCTGTAGGTAATTTCCAAATCAATTGAGTCTGCTACTATGAGATTACATCAATCATTAACCTGGTTTTTGTGTTTTCTCAGTGAGCATGTCCTTGTAATATCTTGACAAAACATTGACATAAAATACCAAATTAAGTTAAAAAAAATAATAAAATTTAAATTTGTGCCATCCGACAGTGAGCACTCCCTCTACTCTGTAGTGCAGGTGTGTTTGGAACAGGTAATAATTGTGGCATGTTTCTCTTGCACAAAAACTACACAAAACTACAAAATTAAATAAACTACACACCTATATAATATGAATTCGTGACTTAATTTTATAAGTTTTTTTTTTTTTTTAACTGAAGGGAAAAAATTCTGGATAATGGACATGACAGAATATCTTGCCAAAATAAAATAAATATAGTACAGGGTATTTTACCCTTATCTAAAGGGAGCTAAAAGGTTTAAAAAAAATAAAAATAAAAAAAAAGTTAGGACTGTCCACTGGTTTCTTCTGATTTCATCAGTTAATGCAAATTAATGCAAATGCATCTGTGAAGTGTGCTGTTGTACCCAAGTATTTACTGGTGATTGTAGCTCTTGAACATAGTGAGTAGTCAGTGTGACGCAGGGCACAGCTAATTTGACAAACTAGAACCAAAAGTTGCAGGTTTACAGATGGACATGGTTCTGAGAACAAATTAGACCTCACAGCGCAGGTTCAGTTTAATATTTCCTGATTCTAGAACTCTGTGGTTCTAAGATTTGCCCCACTGTGCCACATTGAGGAAGTCTTACACTTAAGTTTGTGTTGAATCATTTTAACCCGTTAAGTTTATTTTCCCAGTGTAGCATACAATTATAGGGTGAAATATTATGTACAGACTGCTTTATTTATATACAGTGAAAACTTGGATTGTGAGTAACTTGGTCTGCTAGTGTTTTGCAAGATGAGCAATATTTTTCAATACATTTTAAATTAAACGAGTGAGGTAGGGTTGGGTCGATAGACATCACAATGCTGAGCCGGCATTGCGATCCTCCGCCCCGCCCCCGCAGCAACCAGCTCGCGAAAAACACATGCTTAATCACACTATATAGCCAAATGAAATGCATGCTTTCAATTTCCGCATCTTTATTTATTTTACTATTATTATGAGGAAATAATAACAATGAAGTTGTTAGCGATCACAATACAAATTACAGTGAACTCCAAACGAATTACATGAACTAGTTCGTTTACATAAAAAAATGAGGCATACAAAAACAGCAGAAAAAAAATCTAAATAATTTTTATTAAATTAGATTAAATAAACTACACCAAATATGGCTTTTTCATGGTTTTACCATAACGAACAGAGCTTGAAACAAAAAAACAAGTTTAAATATGATGGTTTCTGGACAGAAATACTAACATGTTCACCTTTTCTGGCTTTAATAAGCTGTGAAGTGGAGTAACAACATTACCGTATTAAAAGAAACCATTTCTTTTGCTAGGTAGCGGGTCACAGCGTCAGGACACTGCTTCCATCTTTCGCTTTCACTCGTGTACTTAGTAATTTTAGCGAAAACCTCAGATACTGTTGGTTGGTTCCTGCGAGGTTCAGTTGTGCGTGATGACCCTGGCAATGAGCTGTATTCCGCGGGATGGTGAACACGCAAATGGTCATGTAAATTTGTTGTCTGCGCAACTTTACCGCAAATCCTACACACCACTTCAGACGTATCTCGTGGCTGTCCTCTTTCATTTGGTCTAAAGCCAAAGTATTGCCAGATAAGTGAATTTGTACCTTTTTACCAACCAAGTTTGTCTGCCATTATAACGACACAGATCACTGTTCCCACGGAAAAAGTGATTTGTGTGTAACTTATCTTTATTTATTTATGGTTTGGTTATGCTGGTCAGGTAGTGGAAACGGTAGGCTACAATTAATTAATTCGTTATGAATTAATTATTTAACAACAACAATAAAATATATTTTCACCACAGTCATGCAATAGACAAAGTGCTGCTGAAATCACAAATGGCTCTGATTCAACTCTGCCCTGTACACTCCTGCAAATTACCAACCAAAAACTTAAGAAAAAATAAATAATTTTAGCACGTGTGTGTAAAACCTTTATCATCCTCTTGCCACCATGTCTAAAGAAAAATTCTAGGGAAAACACTGGTTATCCTTGTACAGACTAGTCTATAACACCTCACATACAATAAAGAAGTTAGCACTTGGTTGCATGCAGATGGATTGTTTGTTAGCTCATATTTTTTGGAAAATATATTCTTACTTTAGAGGCTTACAAATGTGCTCTGGCCCTGGATAATTTGATCATGTATTGTTTATGTAAACATCTGTGCTTGAATGTCCCTAATAAGCATCCCAAAGATTTTATAGTGAAAATGCAGGGATTAAAGTTCTCCGTCGTTACGACGGATTTCCGTCAGTTACACTGTTCCGCCTGTCCTTAATGTTTTAAATTCACTTTTCATAATTTTAATGCTGTATATATAGGCTTACATTTCTCAAATAGTGTAATAAATGTCTTAATTTTAGTTTAAATAGGTCTTAAATTAAGGAAAG
>JAQQZT010000011.1:13643240-13666155 GCA_030068275.1 Clarias platycephalus | reverse complement strand
TATATATGTATGTACGACGACAGAGATAAGTTGGACAAAGACATTAATAACCACATTCTCCTCAGATGTGTGTACTTTCCTGTTTATGTGACTCTCACTCCCAGCAGGTTTCTTGATAAAAAAAAATATGACAAAAAAAATTTTTTCATCATAAATGATGATGGTTTTAGAGTTTGAGATTATATTTTTCTTTATCTTTTGTATCAACAGTTGAAGAATTCATCTTTATTACCGTTATTATTAGTTATCACATGCCTAAAACAAACTAAAAGCTAAATAAGAGTCACTGAGTAATTGTGTGATTCATAATGCAAACAGTCGATTAATCATTTAAATAACTGATTGCCAATAAAGCATATGAGGAAACAAGAAATTGTAAAAAAAATTGTCTATATGGCCTACATATTGTACAAAAAAAAATAATAATAACATTAATTCATTATTATGGTAATAATAATAATAATAATAACAACAAGAACAACAACGGCAGCTAAGTACATTATGAGTTGACTTGTCTAGCTTAATCATCTTTCATTAGCAGGTTGGTGAGCTGACCAGTAATGCTGTTTAACTGTTCACTCATAGTAACGCAGTGGAAATCAATCTCTATATACAAAGTAATGCAGTGGCACTTTAGTCAGACCTTTAGTCTGATCAGCCCTCTCACCTCATCCTCTCTGCTCTGTGTGTTCTGTTGTGCCATAAACACCATCATTCTCATCACCTTGTGGATCAGTAGGGTCTCCCAGCTAAATTAAGTTGTACCTGGTGCTTGGCTTTTGCACCGGTTTTTCATTAATATGACCAGATTACACACATACCAGTTTACTGTCATTCACAAACGTGCATGCGCATACACACACACACACCAGCTTTCCGACACAGCCAGAGAGAGAAGAGGAGGAAGGGGGCTACTGTGTAGGACAACTTTCACATACACACACACACACACACACACACACACGGTTACCGACGGAGATGCACACACACACATACACAAACACAAAATGAAAAAAACATTAAAATTATCTGGTCGTACCTTGTCTCAGTATTAGGCAAATATTAGACCACCAACATATAACTTGTAATAACTGTTCAATTATTTATTTAACATAAATAAGCAAAAACGAAAAAAAAAAAAAACGTGGGCAAAACTAAGCACCCCCGATGATTCAATAGCTTGTAGATCTACCTTTAACAGCAATAAGCTGAAGGAATCGTTTCCTTTATGCCATCATCAGCCTCTTACATCATTGTGTGGAATTTTGGCCCATTCTTCTATATAACATTGCAACGGTTCATTGATATTTTTTTTGAGCATTTGCTTTTGCACAGCTCTCTTAAGCCCTCATCTGTAATTGAATTTCATCTGGGTTGACTAGGACATTCCAAAACCTTGATTCTTTTATTTTTCAGCCATTCTGAAGTAAATTTACTGGTGTGCTTCAGATCATCACCCTGACCCAGTCACATTTGCCTCCAGAATACTAAAACAGAGGATTTCAGGGTGTGAATAATTGACTAGAAGGTGCTTAGGACCTGTGACTTCAAAATTACCCAAATTATTAGCCCTCCAGTGCTGTGCTTGACAAGTGGGTATGAGGTGTTTCTGCTGAAATGCTGGACATTAAGGCCAAACAACTCCATTGGTCTCATTTGTCCATAGGACATTGAGCCAGAGCTCTTTAGGATGCAGTTTTGCGACCCTCATTCATGTTTTCCGTTTTTTTGTTCGTTTGTTTTTTAGACGGAAGTGGCCTTTCTCCTGGCAGCTCTGTCAACTCGTGGCACGTTTCTTTTTCCCCTATTCTTTGAGCATTGCATGGTCTTACCTTGGGGTGTCTTCCACATGAATAATCTTTCTCACTATAGAATGTTGAACTCCAAATTGTTTGGAAATGGTTTTATAACCCTTTCCAGATTGATGTGCAGCAACAATTGCTTCTCTAAAACCATTGCTTATGTTTTTTCTTTGGCTTCATTCTTGTTAAATAAGCAATGCCACAGCGAAAAAAGTTATATGCTGTTGTTCATCTGAAAAAGTTGACCCACCATGAACAGATGGTTTTTATTCTGTTTTTACACAAAAACTGAATTAAAAGAGGGGTACTTATTTTTGAACATGACTGTACTATAATAGTTTACATTGCATGTATCCCATTAAACGGAACTTTTATACATTTTTAAAATAAATTTATAATAGCCTAACGTAGCTTAACCTCATGGCTGCCTGACTGAATTTGGTGCCCGGGTTGGCAGCCTAGGACTCTTTACCTTCCGGTCCCTGCGCACAGTGGGCTTTGGTGCCTTTCTATTGTGATCAGCATTTACTTTATTCATGAGTTGTGCGGCATTGGCTTTTCTGTGGGATCAGAGTGAATGGGCTTTTGTGGTGTGTGGTCCAGTGTTTCTTTGGTTTCCCTCTCCCAATTTTATTTCCTACTCTTTCATTTACCTCTGTTCGCTTCGAAAAGAACAACAATGGGTTTAATCTTTTTTTGGTTTTGATAGATTTGATTTGACTATCTAATATATATTAAACATATTTATATTAATATATATTAAACATAAGTAACTATAATAAAAAATATTTTAGATTATAAAATCACATAATAGCATTAACATTAAAACCACTGACAGGGAAGTGAATTACAGGTACATTGATTATTACATTACAGTCACACCTGATAAGGGGCACGATATATTACGCAGCAAGTGAGTAGTCATGGTGGGGCGTTCCTGGTATGTACAGTACTGTTTAGTAAATACAATACCTGGTAAACCACTAAATATGTCATAGGTTCTCAAGGCTCACTGAGGCATGTGGGGAGGGACGGCTAACCCATCTGGTCCAATTCCACAAAAGGACTAATGTAGCACAAACTGGTATAAAAAAGATAATGCCCGCTATGATAGAAAGGTGCAGAACACACCTGTAACTGTGCCAGGTGCCCATGCTGACCCCTGTCTACCAGCGATAAAACACCTATGATGGACATGTGACCACCAAACAATGAAAGAATGTGGCCTGGTCTGATGAGTCATTTTTTCTTAAAATCATGTGGATGACTGAGTACTATTACCTGGTGAAGAGATGGCATCAGGATGCACCATGGGAAGAAGGCAAGCTGGAAATGCTTGATTTTCTGTTCTGTTGGGAAATTGTATTTCCTGGCATTCATGTGGATGTTACTTTGGCACATACCACCTACATAAACATTGCTGCAGACCAAGTACAGCCCTTTATGCCAACAGTATTCTCTGATGGCAGTGGTCTCTTTCGGAAGGATAATCCTCGATGCCACAGTGCACATAATGTTCAGGCATCGAGTTCATTTGGACTCCAAATTCCCCAGATCACAATCTGATCCAGCATCTGTGGGATGTGCTGGACAAACAAATCTGACCCATGGAGGCCCCACCTTACAACTTACAGGACTTAAAGGATCTGCTGCTAATGTTTCAGTGTCAGATACCGCAGCATACCTTCAGAGGTCTTGTGTATTCCAGAGTCCATGCCTTGACAGGTCAGAGCTTTTTTCATGGCACAAGTGTGACCTACTCAAAATTAGGCAGGTGGTTTTAATGTTCTGGCTGATTGCGGTATAAGCTATTATCTTTTAAATTTCAATTTGGTTTTGTTTAATTTTTTTTTAAAAACTTTATAGATTATTTGTATATTATATGTTTTTAAATAAGACGTTGGCTTTCTTATAGAGCCGCAATTTCTACATTCCAGCTGAACGAAATCTACGCAGCATTGAGTTATTTTCTTGTCAAAAGTAACCAACGCAAAAAACACTCATGGTTGTTAATTTATGAATTGCAAATATATAATCAGATTAATAAATCAATGAAAAATGCAACTGTGAGTGTAACTGATACTTCAAAAGGTACAGATACTGCATGCTGCTAATCACTCAATCACAATTAATTTTTTTTCTAAAACTATTGTAATGTTTTCAGAATGAAGCTACAAACTGTCAGACCTCTGCATGTAATATGATGTCATGTGTAAAGCCATAAAGTGAAACGTGGTACAGATTTATGAACTTCATAAAACTGCAATATCTATGATTACTTTATACAGGAAATGACCTCCATATTTTTCTTTTCCTGAACAGTGGTCAATACTGGGTGCTTAACTTTGGAGATCCAGTGTAGAGAAAGCGTTATGGTGGACTTAAATTTAATTCCCCTGTCTGGAACATGGATGGATATGTACAGAAGGAACCCGATAATATAAACATCGTCAACTGCGGAGGAGCAGAAGATCGGGAAGAAACTCTAAAAATATCACAATTTCATGCGTAAAATCGCAGCTTTAGTGTGATTAGCTTGATGAAATTGTCTGTTTAACCCTTTTTTCATCTTTCCATAAACCAATTAGGTTTAGACAAATGTCTAGTACATGAAAAAAGAGGTCTTTTTTTTCATCTTTGCTTCATCCCATGCAGAGTTTAATCTAGACTGAAGGTTTAAAGGATTAGTGCATGATCATGAAGGTGATTGACTTGGCTATGATTTAGGGGCGTAAAACTGTGGAATTTTCAGCCTGTCTGCTCCAGAAGCCAAGAAAGTTCATCACGTCCACATTTCTCACATGTGAGTTCCCTGCTCCTCGCTTCTTCCCACCCCCTCTTCCAGCACAAACTACCCAAGTCCGTCTATGTTTTCCTCAAACGTCTGCTTCAAGCTGTTGCTGTAACAAACACCCAGAGAAAACACACTGTCTCACATGCAGGTTTACTACCCAAAAGGCCGTTCAGAAGTTCCTTTCCAGATGCCTTTGTGAGCAAATTTTAGAACATGTACTTGTGTGTTTGAGAGTTTATAAAATTATAATAACATAGGTTAAGAGCAAAACTTACAAAAATTATTAACTATTTCATCTAATACAGAAACGGGCAGAACAAAATAAGACCAAGCTTTAAGAACGCACAATACAGTGACGCAGTAAGATAAATAGTACATACTGTGATGTAATAGTATGTAATAGCACAGACAGTGATGCAATAGAGGAATAGTACAAGGTAAAGGAACAGAACGTATAGAAATGCTAACAAGAACAGGTTTAGAGAACAGTGTGTACAGAACGTATGTACCCAGTTAGCCACAGACACAGACAAAAAGGTAAGATTTAAGAATATTCAGTTTAATATAAGGATTAGTCACAAATTAATGCAAACAGTAAAAACTAAAAAGATACACAAGACATACTGTAGAAGCCTGGGTAAGCATCCGAAGCGTACAGATGAGATATCACATATCAGTAGGCAATATTCTCTGAGCAAGAACAACAGCCATAGGAAGTTCAGTGAGAGGTATAAAAGTAGAAATGCGTCTGTTCACAGATAGCGCAGGAGTAAAATCGGTTTGGGTGCCAACGGAAACATTTTTATAACGGCAACATCATAACAAATTGGCGATAGGGACATGTGGGTAAGGAGTGAGTGCCTGTGCCTGCGCGACGTCGTTTGGTGGGTCCAGGATTGGTATCACCTTTCTTGACATGAGTGGACCCATTGTCCTGAAAAATACTGTATAGAGGACTGTTGACACCCAACCTTCACGGCGCCCACAGAGGCTCGACATAATGATCGATACCACCGTCCATACTGTCTGAATCATCCAGAGGGATGCGGAAGTTGTTTGAGCTAGCACAATTGGCTGCAACAGAGTAAAATAAGACACATAAGCATGATATAAACAAAATGAAAGATAATAACATTGAATACAAAACATAAAGGGATGCTTACCCATGGTCTGTCTTCTAAAACTGTAAAGCTGAGCCGGAAATACAGGAGTCAGATAATGGGGTGTATGACGTAAGAACAACAAACGCTGTCTTGTTGATTTTTTTTTAAGATCGAGCAAAAGAAGTTTAAAGATAATGGAAAGGAATTCGGAGGAATATAGAGAGAGTTACAATGAGATGAAATGTAGGAGTCAGGTGTCAAGGTGTATAATTTTACTATTTTTTTTATGAACCAAATAAAAGAGATTTAAAGATAAAAGTAAATTGTAAAAAAAATTAAGACTATAATGGAAGTCAAAGTATGACATAAAATCTAAAGAAAATCAGATTATAATGGGAGTCAATGTTGGCAGGCGATAGAAAATAAAAAAAAACTGTAGGAGGAGCACGTGTGCCACTTGTAAAACTGTATATAAGGAATGTGCATACGCTTGTCATGTCAGTCTGCTCTTGAAGATGCTTGAGTTTGCCACTTAAGCATTTGAGCACGGCTCAGTTGGATTTTATTGCTGCAATAAATTCTGCTTACGTCATCCAGATCTACGAAGTTTTTGGTTTGTTCTGTGATTCTATTATTTATCGACATACATTGATATTGCTTGTTTAAAGTTTAACTATGCAGTATTAACATATATGTGGAGAACCTAAAAAATCCCCGACACCTTGCCAAAGTTTAATACAGAATGTGAGGTCTACAGTATATCACATCAATTTTTTTATCCTCTCTGAAATGATCTCATGATGCAAGAGGAGTTTGAATGCTTTCCAAGGAAAAATTTTCCTGACTTAAAATTGCGGGTTACCGAACCGTTCAGAACTCAAATCCAAATGTTTTTGCCGTCCAAAATTTAATTGAAAATATTGCCGTTCAAAATTTTACTGTTTCCTGTATGATGTCTTCTGAAGTGGGTTTAGGGAATTCACAGGATTCCCTAAACCTGTTAGGCATAGTTAAATGATTAAACTTTTAAAAGTGACATTTTTGGCCATTTCCTGAAGAACATAGCTTAGCTGACTGAATACTCACAGTTCAAAGAGAAACGGGACATTGGCTTATAATAAAACACTCGCTGTAGTTGTTCTTTCAGCTTCTCCCATTGCAGGGATGCCACAGCGGACCGTTCAATCTGCACTTTCAACTTGGCACAAGTTGTATGCCAGATGCCGTTTTCCACACACTACCCTCCCATTTCCATCAAGCCTTGGGACCGGCACTAAGAATGCCTTGCATCTAGTGAAGGGGTTTGGGCATTGGCTGGGAATTAAATCAAGGCCTTCTGAATGGCAGGTGGGAAGCCTACCAGTGGGTGACCAATGCCTAAAACACTTTCTGGAGTAGGTATTAGAAATCATTCTATATTGACACTGCATATCTTCACTAATTACCACAAATAGCAGTGGAAAACATTTTAGAGGTTATAGATGAGTGCTTAAGCTGTCACATAGAAATGAAAAAATGCCAGAGTTACCATCAGGTCAGCAAGTATTTCAGGAAGGCATTTCAGGCTGTTCACATAAGCCTTTACTATAATAAGACTTTGTCAGATAAGATCAGTAATCCAGCATGGCTCTGTTCTCTCTTTATGAGGTACATTATGCTCATCGTGTTCAGTAATACTCCCCATATGTCCAAACAGATTCTCATGACGCTCTGTGTTTTGAGATGCATTTACCAAAAGGCAGACCCTCCTCTGACTCAGGCTTCAAATCAGGCTAATATTAACTCAGTGTTTCAACTGAACTTGATAGTAAGGTATTTTTTTGTTGTTGCTGTTAATAAGATCACTAGTTTTCTGCACCACTTTAGACTCTATATTAAATGCATTTCTATCTATACCTATAACAAAATCTAGTACACTTCAGTAAAACTAAGAATTTAAATAAAATCTCTTTAAAATGTTAATGACAGTAATCCAAATTCACAGCTTTATTCCATTATTTCTATCTGATGTCCTCGATCACAGGATCAGCACATGCTCAGGACTAGAAATATATGCAACCCATGTATTGTGTTAAAATCCTGGATGTAGGATGTAAATGTGAGAAGAAAATCTATTCTTAGATTGATCTTGATTCTTTCTTTATACACACAGCATCAACACACGACTCTATATAATAGGGCTGCATTATTTGATAAATGAGCCAGGTTCGATTCCCATCTCTGTGAGTTTGCATGTTCTCCTCGTGCTTGTTGGGTTTTCTCTGGGTACTCCGGTTTCCTCCCAGAGTCCAAAGACCGGTAGATTTGGCTAATTGGCATTCCCAAATTGCCCGTAGTGAATGAGTGTGTTTATGTGTGTATGCCCTGCGATGGATTGGCATCCTGTCCAGGGTGTACCCCACCTCGTGCCCTAAGTCTCCTGAGTTAGGCTCCAGGGCCCCGCGACCCTGAATACAGGATAAAGTGGGTATAGAAGATGAGTGAGTGAGTGAATGATAAATGAGCTGTTATTATCGAAATAATAAAATATTAAAACAAGTATGTTAAAATAAACATTTAATTTGTAACTAGAATACTATGAGAATTGCATGTATATGAAATAAATCAACTAATAAGCAGGAAAACACTGTAAGAGCTTTTTAGCTTCTCCTTTTTCCCTCTTGCTCCCCCAAAATAGCCCTGGTGCATCAGCACATAGACTCCACCAGACCTCTGAATGTGTGCTACGTTACCTGGCACCAAACATTTTGCAGCAAGTTGTGAGGTGGGGCCTACAGTAATCAGACTTGTTTGTCCAGCACGTCCCAAAGATCCCCTATTGGAGTTTGATCTGGAGAATGTGGAGGCCAAGTCAACACCTTGAACTCAGTGATGATCCTCGTACCATACCTAAACCACTTTTGCAGTGTGGAAAAGCACATTGTCCTTCTGAAAGAGACCACCAAATTAAAGAATAACATTGTCATGAACAAAATAACAGCCACTGGAATTTAGCCTGCCCAAATTATCATATTACTTCTGCTGGCTTGCCTTCATCCCATAGTTCATCATGGTGCCATCTCGTCTCCAGGGATGTGACATACCACCAAAAATGCCCAACTCATAATGCAAAAGAAAATTAATTCCTTCAGTCATGGCCATCTTCTTCCACTGCTCCAGTTTTGAACATCATGTGGATAGGGGTAAGTATTGGCACTCTGACTTATCTGTGGCTAAGCAGCCCCATACACAGCACGTTGCTATAGACCTTTCTTTCTCAGCCAGCATTAACCTTTTCAGCTAAATTTATAGTAGCCCATGTGAGATCAGCCTGCACAGGCTAGCCTTCACTCCCCATTGGCATCAATACAGGCCTTGGGGCTCCATGAACCTGTGGCCATCCTTCCTTGGTCCACTTTTGGTAGGCACTAACCATGGTACACTGGGAACACCCCCCAAAAAAATGGCAATTTTACAAATGTTTTGACCCAGTTATCTAGCTATTACAATTTAGCCCTCGTTAAAGTATCTTAGATCTTTCAAATTTTTTATTTTTTCAACACATCCCAGCTCTCTACAGATTCCACTGTAACAAGATCAATGGTGTTCACTTCACCTGTCTGAGTACTTGAAGTTATGGTTGATTGGCATATTAATATCACATCATGAAATTACTGTGTTGCAGTTTTGCCCTTTTCTGTTTGTCCTTGTGCTTATTTTTAGGGTTGGGTATTTTTTGGGTTTTTTATGATACTGGTGGCAAATCGATACTGCCTAAACGCTGCCTCACTGATACTTTAAAAAGAAAAAAGGAGCCACGAAAATGGTGGACGACATAAAAGAATGGCTTTTTATGGAAAAAATATTTAAAAATAAACAATATATTAAAAGTTGGGCCGGGGTTGAGCCAGCTGATGTCCGCAAGCTGCTAAACACGGTGTATCCCTTCGCGTTTAATTTCATCCCGTGTGTTATCAAATGTTTCATTATGTTTGACTTGTTTCCCTCTTTACATGCAATTGTTGAAAGACTTTTTTTGCACATCACGGTGTCAGAATCCTTTGTTGTGAAATACAGCCACACTTTAGAGCATGTAGCTTTGGGCATTTTAATTTAAGCATGTTTAGCTTTGTGAGGTAACACTAGCTGTTGCTGTCAGAGCTAATGTATTCACTGCATTCACGTGCTCATCAGGTGGTCTCATTTCCCGAGTTACCCGAAATGCGAAAACAACATGGGCACTCGAATTACTACAAAACATATTGGAATTTGGATTGTTGGAGATTTCCGACTTGTGTTCACATACAGAGGACAACTATTTAAATCGATTGCTCAGGCAATGAAGTGGCACCAAAGTGAGGCACCGAAATCAGCGTTCTGATCCAGTTCTAGTACATACCGGTTATATAACTCGGTGCCATATTGGCCAGGTTTTGGTACCCAACCCTAATTATTTTTGTAATTAAAAAATAAATAGTGAAACAAAGGCAAAGGATGCTTTATAAAACAACACAAAATCGTAAAAGTTCAAATAAGGCCATGATCTAGTTTGCTCTTAAATAATGAATGATGGGAAGTATATTTTTCATTACACTTGAACCAAATAGGATATTGATTGAAATTAAAACAGTCCACCGTATGCAATAATGACTTACTGTACAATGTCCACAACTTTAAAAGCTGAAGACATATAATTGCTTCAGAGCAGAACTTGAATGCACTACTAAGTCCACTACCTTCACTACTGAGTGGCCTCGGATCAATTAGTCTACCCACAGGTACAGGCTCCAACAGACATACAGAACCACCCAGCTGCCAACATCTGTACATCCCCATGCTTTTAAAGCCATTACGTTTAAGAGCTGCAGTTAGTGTATGCTGGCTGCTCCACACTCTATATTACTGATACAAACAACACTGTTCATCTGCACTATATGTCATTTTCATGGTAAACATCATGTGTTTTACCCTTAAACACAGCTGCTATTGCTTATGGCAATTATGGCTCTCACAATGTCCAATAACCTTTTACTGATTTTCAAAATTTGTTTCTTCAGATTCACTTCAAACCAGGACTTTTGATTGTGCAGAATAACAACACAGTTATAATTCTTTTGATTGTGTAAACTTGCTTTGCGTCAAGGTCAATTGTTAAAAGCGCTATACAAATAAATTACATTGAATTGAAAATGTTATGAGTAAAAACGATCTTTATTTCTCTATAGAAATACATGGCTACACTATTGCACATATCCCACAAACAATCATCTGCACAATTTGCACACCCATTGCAGCATTGCACACTCACTGCGGACCTATTCAAACGTACTGCAGACTTTTTCACACACTTTGCACAATCCGTGGACTGTTTACAGTATATATTTACATATTTTCACATTCAGCTTTTATCTATTCTTTTGTATACCTATATTTATTCGTTTTTATTTTTTTCGTGGCATTCATTGGGGACTGCAAAGAAAGAATTTAATTGTACAGAGGGAACGTGTTTCTTTACTGTGTATACGACAATAAAACTTGAAACTGAAACTTCACTAGTTTCACCATAAAGGTAGAAGGTTTTCTCAGTACACCGGAGCCATGATTGGACAGCGCACTTCACATCTGAAAAGCTGGCCTACCAGGAACTCCTTTAATGGCGCAAACATGTGGAAATCGCTTGGCGTGAGGTCAGGACTGTGTAAGGGGTGTTTATGAATGATTGTACAGTTCCCACAGACAGATGTGTCTCTTCTGCAAGTTGGAGACAAGTTATTCATCAAATTTTAAAGCACCAGACATTCCACTCACACAGTGTTCATGGGAACGACTGCAGTGGGCACCGAGCCACCTCGGCCAGGATTGTCTTCGAAGGATGTACCGCCCACAGCCTAATCGAGCATTCAATGTCATTAATGGTACAGTATAAAATGTAAGAAACTCCAGATGTTTAAAATAATTGTATTGTAAATTCTGTAACAAAAAAAACGCAACACTTTTTTCTGGTTCTAAAACGAAACAGTTGGCAGTCTGATAACACAAAGGTTAGTAAACTTGCATATGCATGTAAAGGGAAACAGCGAGTAAGCACCCAGTGCTCTACAGTATGTGTGCACTCTACCAGTGGTAATAAGGCACTCATGCATGAATATAATGACTGTTCCTGTTGACACGTTCCGCTCTGACCTTCATGTTGTTCTGCTTTAATGATAAGAGGACTTTATATAGCACAACATAAAGGGTACGCACAAGGTAGAGCGCAAAAAGGTTAGACCTGATGCATTTTTGGGAGATTCAACTGATACCACAACAGATTACGAACAGTCTTATTAGAGCTTGGTTAATCTCATTTTCAGAAATTTCGATACACTCGATACATTTTATTGCCACTGCATTGATAATAGTAAGTGCATTACAATGACTGCTTCACCTTTAACCTTTAAATAGAAAGCAACTACTGTCGTTCCTTAATCCTTGACCTTTCTGTCTCTTAATACGTGTTCCAGGAATTGTTTAAAGCCCATCATCTTCAGAGGCAACTCATTTACTAGACAGAAGTATTTATCATTGTAGTCTGTAGAATGATGATTTTTACCAGACCGATTATGAATGCTGCAGCTAACAGCTTTTGAGGGAGAAACAAACATAAAATGTGAAATCCATGTCGGGACACCTGTGAGAGGTGTTATATAAGACAAGACAAAGCTAGAAACTGAATATTAGAAACTACATATTGTGCAAACAGGAAAAATAGGGACAAGCCAATTTTCTAAGTCAACAACTAAGAAAATAATACAGAAATAATAATACATTATGGTGAAACTTGATGAATTTGATCAAGTCTTGGGCAAAATAAGTGCCTGTAAGTAGCACCGTCATTTAATGATTTAGCTATTTAAAAAAAAAACAGTTTCAAAGGCCTACACTATTTGTAAAGGTTGCAGATATATGAAAAAATTATAACTATTGTACTGTATGTTAGAGCCAATGCCTATTTGATAAATGCTTTTTTGACAGTACAACAGTTCACGCATAAGCAAATGTTAGTTGCTCTCTCCTATAATATGATCATGAATAAATTTGACACATATTGGAAAAGATGTTGTAATTACTACATTCTCCTTTGAAATCCACTGACAAATATTTATTTTACACCATTGCTATGTACAGAATGACATCATTGTCTATCACTTTCTTTAATATGTATTTAAGTCCCAAGGCTTGAACTCACCATTTTTACCAACGAACTACTAAAGTCAGACCTAAAAATATTTTTGGCAGCTAAACCCTTTCGTGAGCCCGCTGAGCACACAAGGCCTGGGATGTCCACAAGTGAGGAAGAACTAGGGAATATGGGTGGACAAAAATGTGCAGCGCCTCGTGTATCTTGCATAAATAAATCTTCTTAAATCTCATTTTGATATGGTGATCAAATCAGACTGTGGCCAAATAGTTTGAATGTGTAAAAACATCTCGAACATCTGTGCTAAATAGAAGCCAATCCCCAAGGATATGAGATCCATTTCTGAACCTGAAGTTCCCATGTACGTAACTCGCTCATTTTGTGATCCATTCTGTGCACATGTTGTACAGATAAGGGCATAAACATCAGCCTGGTGGCAAAACAGGAAATAGAAATACTGACCTGCTTTTCAGTACACTTCACACAAATCACAGTTTCGCCAGATCTTCTAGTAATTATCCCTGACATTTTTGGCAGAGCTGTTCTTTTACATCTAACTCCATCCAAACACCATGAGAACAGACACCATCCTATCATATTACAGCTGACAGATTGATGGACACAGCTGACAAATCCCTGACCCCTCTGTAAAATCTGAGAGATTTTCACCTACACACAGGTACTCAAAGTGAGTCTGTGATTAAACAAATTATTGTTATTGGGTGTAAATCACAGCCTGATATTATATCATAGTTCTTGTAGTTACCAGATTTAACGGTCAGTCCTTTAGACTATAGTTCAGGAATAAAAAGCTGTATGGCTTTGGCTACAATTTTATCATAGACATTGTACAAGTACCTGTATACATTTTATAAATGCATTATTACTATCAGTTAAGCAAAATCATGTACAATGACTCAAAAACTAAACTGCAGTTAAATTGGTGTTATTGGATATTAGATATCCACTGCAAAATGACACCAATGGCACTTTTGGCCAAAGCATGTTTTCCCAGCTTCGACATTGCCTGTTTGAGCCTCAACTTTGCTTCATGTATAGGGTTTGACAGGTGACAAGTATCTGTGTGGGTTTCCTGTAAAGTCTGTGATTTCCTTGTACTGCCAAAAACAAAAAATCTACTAGCAGGCAGACAATAAATTGTCGCTAGGTGTGAATTTGTAAATATGTGTGATACCCTTTTATGACCTGGAATCTCATTCAAAGTGTATTTCTACCTCTCACGCATTGTTCACAGGACAATCTCTGGTCAGAGATTAATTTCATATTGTAACAGTTAGCACATTGCTTTGAATATGTTTCAGCCCTGTCACAGCCTTGGCATGGTAAAAAAAAAAAAATGTTAAGCTAAAGCATTAACATGTGTCTTCTTGCTTGTTTTGCTTTGTGCAATTCAGGAAATGTCCGTCTCGTTGCTCAGGTTTTATTTGAACGATTGTTATTGTTCATTGGTGATTTCTCTAAACATACTATAAAGTAAGGTTTGGTGTTCCACAAGGCTCCGTTTTAGGCACCTTGATTTTTTTCTCTAAATTGTAATAATAATGCTTCCTCTGCGTGATACCATTTAAAAACATGATTTTAGTTTCCACTCTTGTGCCGATGAAACATTGCTCTATGTTTCAGCAAAGCCAGATAAGGAACACAAGCTCAATAAAGTTGATCAATGTGCAAAAGTCATAAGTCACTGAATGCTTATTAAATTGCCTCTTCTGACAAGAAAGAAGTACTGGTACTAGGATCTACTGTATAAAGCTCCGAATGGTTACATACTACAGAAATTGAGTAAATTTGGTCTATAAGGATCCACCATGCATGTGTGGTTCATAAGGTGCAGGCTGTTTTTTAGTACCTTGAATAAAGAATAATACTTTAATAAACCTATAGCAGGTAACTTAACGTCCAGTGTTAATACAATAAGAACTTTTTGCTTTAATAGTGTCCAGTTATAGAAGATAAACCACACTGTCCGTTGTTACTGAGAAAAGGAAGGATTCCTGTTCAAGTCTGGTTCCTGTTAAGGTTTCCTCCTAATGTTGTATAAGAGAGTTTTTCCTTGCCATTGTTGCATTTGGCTTGCTCATTAGAAACGGATTTAAAAATTGTATTAAATTTTTCTATCTGTATTACTGTGAGCATATTTGTGACAAAGTTCAAAGTTAAACTTTGTGAACTGAATTGACCTGAATTGGGTTGAATTGAATTACACTATGTCTGTGCAAAGAGGGCTTGAAAGGTAAAATGTTTGAACGGAACATGTAATTTTTTCCGACTGTGTTTTTATGACCCCGGTTTCCATAATACTGCCAGTTTGAGTAAACAGTCAGGGTAAAAAATACAGCAAGACTGCAAAAAAAATCACTGGAATTTAACGGGACAACTCAAGTTTCTGTCTGATCTGGCCTAAGTGTTTCTTCCCCAAACATGCTGAAACATGTGCTGTCAAAACAAATCATAAATTATGCATTCACTTAAAATTCAGTTAATATGATGAGTAGACATGGCATTACCCTGGTAAAACTACAATATTTATTGCTCCAGAGACCTGTCCCGGGACTGGACAAAAATAGAAACAACAATTTTAGCCATGGATTAAGCGGGATTCCTTCGAACAATCAGTTCTAGCTGAGACACGCTTTTATTAACCACCCTGTCGTTGATTATTTTCCTTTAACAGCATGACTATTTATTCCATCTATACTTATGCAGACATGAATACATGAGCATAAACGCACATATGAAATCGAAATCATCAGTATCACTAACTATTTTAAAAAACACTTGTGATTTAAGGCTGACATAAACATGTGATATACGGCTGACATGAAGCTCTTTTATGGTTTTATGATGAAAGCGCGCATTTAAAAGAAAATAAGAAATCAGACATAAGCACATCATTCCAACAGATATGACTACTCCACACAAGTTTACAGAGTAGCGGAAGAGTGTATATTTTATAATGCTATTTTTATCTGAATGCTCAAATTTGCTATGCAGATGATTGTTTTTTTTTTTTTTTTTTTTTCAAGTACAGCTGTAGCTGGCATTGCCTGGAGATCTTCCTTGTATGGAACAATGTTTGTATTGCAGGTTGCTAAAACACAGCAGAGGCTGGCATCGGTCTAAGCTCTAAGAACTGTATTAAGCTGCAGTGAAGGCTTGTAAAAGTGTGCTGTAAAACTAACAGGATGCATTAATTCTGTGCTCCTGTTCAAACCCACTCCCAGTGTCAGAATACCAAGCAACAGGCATAGTGATGGGAATTCCTTCTCCTTTCAGTACGTCAGCTAATAAAAAACGACTCCCTAAATTGGTTCATTGTAATTATGCACACAACATCACACCACAAGATTCAACACAATATCTAACCACAAACAAAGCCACAGGCGACATACAGTATATGAACAGTTTGTTCATACAAAGACATACATATTTTATTGAATTCATTAACAGCAAACAGGTGTGAGGGTAAATGAATAATAGATAAATTATTGTTTGTAAAAAAAGAAAAAAAGCTCATATATGATTAATTTCGCAATGTTCATCTAACAGGTGACAATTTAACAACACTTATTCATAAACTACATACGTGTCGAACGTTATAAACATCACCAAAATCACTCTCACTCACTTACTCATCGTCTATACTGCTTTATCCTGTATTCAGGGTCGCGGGGACCTGGAGCCTCTCCCAGGAGGCTTAAGGCACAAGGCAGGGTACACAGGGTGGGCACACACAATTTGGGAACGCCAATTAGCCTAACCTGCATATCTTTGGACTGTAGGAGGAAACCGGAGTACCCGGAGAAAACCCACCAAACATGGGGAGAACATGCAAACTCCATGCACACAGAGAAGGGAATCGAACCCGGACCCTGGAGGTGCAAGGCGACAGTGCTAACCACTACACCACAATGCTGCCTAGTACCAAAATCAATATAATACATTAGAGTAGCAGGTACTCCATCTTACACAGTGAAACAGCATACACAATGGTGGCCGAACGTATCAAGAAAACATTTCATGCATTACTGTTTCTCCCTGTGCACAAAACAGGTGATGTCACTAATTAGTTCGAGTCTATCTGGCTGAAGAGTTGTGCTAATTAGAATCAGATGGTTAAGTTAGTGGATGAAACAAATACTGTATGTGTCAGGGCTTAAAGCCGGGTTGATCGCCTGGACAAAAACGGTTAAAATGGGGACTGCTGAAATGAACTGTGAACTCTTTCTCAAGTAAACTGTGGAAAATATTTGCACATGATCTTTAGGAAGCAATCAAGCAGGCATGGATTAAACAAGTGATATCAGACTAATGCAGATGTCTTTTGGACTCTGTGCCAAGCCGGATCCAGCAGGGCTTCACACTAAACACTGATAACAGAATAAAGGACGTCATACTAAACACTGATTATTCTGCAGTTTAAAAAGTTAAGAATGTCATTAAAACACTAGATTAAATTTTTGTATCAATACTTTGGGCCACCAATGTATATTGGCATTTCTATTTCCTAATTGATTCAATACTTCTTTTTTTTTTTAACAGAACATTAACTATTCTAGTAGTTTTGCTAACTTGATGTTGATAAATAAAGTACAATCACTTCATCTTTATTAATAACATGCATTAAACAAAATCCTTCTTGCTGCAGCAAGAAGAGATAACCATGGCACTTTGTTGTTGTTACGTATATGTGTACAAGCTCTTGAAGAGCTGGCAAAGCTCTTCACATTTGCATTCCAAATCAGACATCCGGACATCTACAATGATTTAATTAGCATTAAATTAAAATGTAATAAATGCAATTTACAATGTATTAATAATGCAAGTACTCAATTTAATCAAAAACATCATGCACATTGGTCTCTCTTGAGTTAAATTTCAGTCGACTGAAAACTGAATGAATTGTTTTTGTTCTGTTGACTATATTACCATTTCTCTAGGTGTAAATGAACATTTGAGTGGTAGAGTATCTCCTCATTAAAAAAAAATCCTGGCTGAAAATGACTATTTTTTACATTTTTAATTGATTAAAAATTGTATCAACATGAATGCAGTACATTTTTACAGATAACTAACAATATAAGAATAAAACAAATGACACTAAACAAACTAATTTTAGCCAGATGGATCTCGTACTCCTCAGTAAATTGCTGTCCTAAAAATATACTGAGGTATTATGGCTATCATATATACAGTTGCAATGTATATAAACAGAAAGCTCGCGGTCAAATCCTGTTCACAAACTTTGTCGAAGACTATGCAGCTGCCAAGCAAGAGCGCAGCGTGATCAGCGCGACCCTCCCACGGGTGAACCATTAACTAGACGAAACGCAAGAGGACATCTTTATGACGAGCAGTAACAACAACATCTCTAATCTCAAACAGCGCCATAAAACACTTTAGCGCTGTGCTCTATTTCAGGTGCCATGCATGAAGCTGATGAGTGCCCTGCCCTGTCCCACCTGCTCTGCATGACTCATTTACTCTTATTTATCTAAGCTGAGAAGTTACGGTATTTAACCCCATGTTAAATAGGAATAAAAACGAAATGGTGTGTGCTATTCTGGGATAGCATCAATTGAAACTGGGATACTTGTTACCACCTCAAGATTACAGTAGTTTCTTATAACAGCACATCCTGAACTACTACACAGTATTTCACTTATGCCACTTATGCTCATCGGCACATTGGGCAACAGATACTCCCCACCCTGGAGATACTGTATATCCGTCATTTCTATGGCAGGTCCTTTAGGGGTCTGGTTGCCAGCACGACGACCGATTGTCAATTTGGGAATGCCAGTCAGACTAACCTGCATGTCTTTGGACAGTGGTAGGAAACCGGAGTACCTGGAGAAAACTTACAAAGCACGGGGAGAACATTTAAATTTCATGCACACAGACCCTAGGCCAGCGTGCAACCTTTATACCACACTGGCCAGCAAATAATATGTTTTACCTATTTATAGTTACATCTAATGTTGTAGGAAAAGTTACAGCTTGACACTAAAAACTCCTTCCACAAATATTAAACAGATTACTCCTCACAGAAAACTTCACCTTAGCAAGAATTATTCACCATACCAATGCTTTTCTTTGTTAAACAACAACGATCTGTTTATTCAGTTTATTATTAGGATTAGATTATGTGGCACATAATCTATACAATTCTGTGAATAAGATGTTACTATGGAAACAATAACTATATAATAACAAGTGCATTATTATACTATATGGAGTGGCCTGCAGAGATCCCTAAATAAACACACTTGTAATGAATTGGAACGCCAAATGCACTTCAGGACTTCTCGCATGACATTAATGCCAAACCTCTTATGCTTTAGTGCCTGAATGAGCAGATCCTCAGAGGCACACTCCCAAATCTAGTGGAAAAGTGGAGGCAGCAAAAGGGACCAAAATGTATATTAATGTACATGATTGTGGAATGGGATGTCCTGTACTCAAGTGTCCACATACAGTACATTTGTTCCTATGGTGTGTAAACCTGTGAACTGCAACCAGTATTGCTATACATATTCAATGAACACCAAATCAGAATTCAGATGTTTCACAGATGTTCTACAACATTAAACATAACTACTACATTAAAGTATAAATGAATAAATATGAAGTTTGTGCCGTTCTTTAATATATACAAAACTGCAATAGTAGACAAACTGCAGTCAAACAAGAGGTAGAAAGAAAAAAGAATGTGGCTGTTACAGGAAAATAATCAACAGTAACTGTGCTTCATCACTTTTCACCTTTGATTTCACCTTTTGATTTTATAGAACTTTAATACATTGTTAAGCTGCCCAACATCGAGATGAAGAAAAAAAAAACTTTTTTGGCTCTGATTCTTTATAAATCATTCTTGGCATTAACAGCATGCACAGGCTTCGGCTTAGACTAAGCAGTAATGCTGGTTGTATCTGGCTTTCACACTACCCCCACATCCAAAGTTCCTCTCGCAGAAGTAAACCTGTGCCAAACTGATGGTGCACCGCTTTCCACTAATCACAAGGCACCTGAGAAAAACCCTTGTATTGCTTCACCTCACAGCTTCAGAAGTCTTTGGAGAAAAAGGAGTTCTCAACTGGAATATAAAATACTGTGATTGACACTCCAGGTGGGTGTTGGAAGTCTGGCAGCAGTGGGGTTGATGGCTAAACAAGGAAGCAGAATGGAAATGTGAGTTTTTTTCCCTCTACCTCCTCAGCAGCAGGTTCAATCACCACACTAAAAATGAAGATAGTAAGACAAAGAGTCATCACAGCATACTTTTCTCTAGTGTTACACAGTATCAAGGGTGAATATTAAATGACCTTTGTCCAAAAGAGCAGGTGGTTGTTTTCAGTCTTAATTTGTAGTCCTTGCGTGAGTCTGTGCCCACTGTAGCATCAGATTCCTGTTCTTGGTTGACAAGTGGGGAACCTGATATAGTCTACTGCTATTGTAGCCCAATAATCTCAAGGTTAAACCCCTGACCTTTCTCATCAACAAGACACGGTTGCCCGTAAAACTTAAGCTCACTGGCTATTTTTTCTTCTTCATACCATTCTGCATTTTGCATGCCGTAGCATTACATCTCGCGAGACTGTTATGCAAGAAAATTCCAAGAGATTAGAAGTTTCTGGAAACTCAAACCATCCTGTCTGGCACCAGTGTCCATGCCTTGGTCAAAGTCAATGAGATCACTTTTTCTCCCACTCTTATGCTTCTTGTAAACATTAACTGAGGAACTACACCCGTTTTTTTTTTTTTTTTTTTTTTTACTGGTCGACCACAACCCTGACAAGAAGTTATTGTTAAGCACACTTGAGTTTAAACATACATACATACATCCATTTTCTACACTGCTTACCACGTGTACGGTTGTTGGGGGCGGTTTAAAAAACTAAGGGCAAAAGAAAGGACACCCTGAATGGCATGCCAGCCCTTTGAAAAGGCATGAACACATACTCACACATCCATTCATACACTGCAGGTAATCAGGTAGTTTGGAAATGCCAAGTCAATTTACAACACATGGCTTTGGACTGTGTGAAGAAGCCAGGATACCTGGAGAAACCTTACCAAGCATGGGGAGAACATTCAAATTCCATACATACCCAGCCGAGGCAAGATATGAACCCTCTATCCTGGAGATCTGAGGTAACCACGCTACACAGTAAGCCACCATGCCGCCTGATACAGGGATGTTGGACGGCATTAAAGCCAATGTGAAACATTTATGTACAGTAAAGTACTGTAATATCATCCATAATCACGTATTTCAGGACATTTGCTCATTTCCCTGATGCTTAAAAAGACAATTAATGTATATAGTATAATTAATGTAGATTACAGCAGCGTTGAAGATCAGATTTCACCTCATGGACAACAAATAAGGCAACTTGGTTGTGCTGTGATTTGAACCATCAGTCTTGTAATCTGTGACCCAAAGCTATATTTAGTATAAATGGTCACCACAACAAGCTCAACTGGCTTGCCATCTTTTAGTGTGAGCTAAATTTAGCGGTAGAATTGTTTGATGTGACTTTGTCGTTAAAGATTTGAATTACAGATCAAACAGGTGCCATTCAATTGTTAAATACTAATACATGTTTCTAGTGTACTAAATACCTTGACATTGTTTTGTTTTTTGTGGAACAAAGATTGTTATATTTTGTGGAAAATATTAAATATGTATCTTTTGCACGGTGCAATATGCTGTATGTTTACAATATATTATGCCTAGAAGGTACCCAGCAGGGTAGGAGTTTAATAAATTGTAATAAGTGTGGAAAGTGTTCACACAAAAATAACACATCTGATACACTTGAACCCAGACACACAAAAAGTACCAAACAACTTGTTTGTGTGTGGTTCGCATGCAGGTGGATCAGATGTATAATTTCTGATGGGATTATAAACACTGTGTACTGTAGATCACCTTGTTCTGTTATACAGTCGAATAAACCACCAGACATATAAAAGTGGTGGTCTCTTTCCATTAACGGGAAGCTGACAGATTATACAGAGCAACAGATGGACTAGAGTCAGTAATTTTACACCTACAAAGTCCACCTCATGGTACAGCAATGAAACGAGCACAGATTAATACTGCCCCGAGAGTGATTAAATATATTATAGAAGCAAATAAGTCTCGCAGCACATTTATACAATTTTAACAATTATATGACAAATATGGAAAGCTTATTAAAGAATTATGCTCTTATGGCATTTCCACTCTGATAAATACCACAATAGAGCAAAGACCTTATTTAAAAAAACAACAACAAGAAAGGTCCTGAGAAATCTATATAAAACTGCAATAAAAATAAAATGTAGAAAAGCACCCACAACCAATAATTGTCCAAAAACAAACCATAAAGAGGCGGCGGCTGTGAAGGCACATAAAGCTTCTCAAATCACACAAGGCAGCCCAACTGCTGTAATCTGTCTAATCACAGCAGAAAGAAAGGTCACGTTGTTAATCAAAAGATTCATTTGTTTGGAAGGGAAAATTCCAGGACAAAAAAAAAATAAATGCCCAAATTAAAGGGAGAACAACCAGTTTAAAAGTCTGCTCGATTTTAAACAAAGCACATAAAATCTTATAACAACAAGCCCGCCGCAGTCACACCCACCAGCAGCCACCATGATGGCATGCTGCCCAAGTCCTCTTCTCCAAAGCCACTACAGAGATGACTACAAAACAGCATGACATGGCCAAGTACAAAAGAGAAAAACAAAGAAAAGTAAGTATGAACTGTGCACCACCCTTCTAAAGCAAAGAACCCTTACTTTAATAATCTCATGCTTTCCCCCTTTGAGAAATGGCAGCTGTGCCCTGGATAGATCTCCACCATATACAGTAACATTTGCATCAATCCAAATTCAAATCACTCCAATGGAAATGAACCATCTCTGAAAATCTACATGATAAAACCTTTGACCAAAACAACAGTGTGGGACAAACTAACACACACACACACACACACACACACACACACACACACACACACACACACACACACACACACACACACAC
>JAQQZT010000011.1:13626883-13641802 GCA_030068275.1 Clarias platycephalus | reverse complement strand
TCATCCCTCCCCCCTGAGAGAGCTCGGCCAATCAGCTCTCTCTGTGCCTCCGGCTGTGAGAGGTTACAGCATCACCCAGGGTTCGAACCAGCGATCTCCGGATGATAGGGCGAGCGTTTACCACTGCGCCACTCGGAGGCTCGTGCCACTATATTAACTATATTATTATTATTATTATTATTAAATTGACACTTAAAATGTCTGATCAACGGTTAAACTCATGGTTAAACCCTTCACAGTAAGGTGCTGTACATGCCAAATAAAATGTATTAATTTTATTTTTTAAAGTTAGCATATTTTGACTTCAAGTCTAAAAGATCAGTGAAGTAAAATCAGCCAAAAGAAGTTGAACTCACTACAGAATGCTTAAGTTACACCAAAAGATTTTGTTAAAATCAATGCTTTGGCAGTGACCAAAAGGTTATTACAAACAGTAACATAGAGCTCAGGACACTACATGGAGGACACACCAGATAGGGTACCAACTCATTGCATGGCACTGGCGCACACCAACAGCTTTAAAATTAAATATTTTGCCCATTTTCAGTATGTAAATACTTATCAAAACATTTAACCACTATACTCATAGATAATGTTCAATATATAAATATGTTAGTTATTTGTTACTTAGTTAATTAAAATGATATTTTGCAGAAAGTAAAGCTGTTATGGTGGTCATTAACTTGCATGCTCGTTTTTCTGTAAATGTGTAAAAGCATTGCCCCTTAAAGGCCCATGCGGCTGCTTTCATGGTGGTTTCCATGCAGTGAGGGTTACACCAGAGGCCTTGGCTTCCTCAAATGGCATGAAAATCACTGTGACCTTGAGAGAAAAAATTTAATAGGATTCAGTAAAATAAAACACAACAGCTAAAAAAAAAGCTAAAGCTAAAAACTTCCACGCCATGCTACTTGGGTCCATTGGTAAAAGATTAAAATAGTGAGTGCTCATAATCTGCTTTTTCACTTTTTTATTAAAGCACAAAATCAACAAGAAAACAAACCATTATCCAATTTTTAATTATTTTGGATTTGGAAACAAATATTCAAATTAGTTTTAAATATTTTTATATTTAGTTTTATATAAAAAAAAACAAATAGTGCACAGATTATTTTCTTTTACATACCTGTAAAGAAAAAATGAAATAAAAAACAGCTTAAAAGTTTTCATGTATTTGAGCAAAACTGCCACAAATACTTTTAATTACTATTGTTAAACTTTATTTTATTTAAAACAGGTGTAAATTTTTGTTAGTCTGAGTTTTTTATGTAATTGGTTCTTACTCTGATCTTACTCCACACATCTCTCTGATTGTCCCTATTCTCTGGAATAGGGACAATCTGGACACATCCACATGACCTTTTTCCAAATTTATGTCTCTACCACATATAGATTTTTTTTCTTTTCTTTCCTGTTTTGTTTTGTCTCACTAACAAATGGTTTTATTATGTTATGTACATAGCTTTTTAGTCTCAATCCTTTCACTTTCTTTTAAACACAGTGATTTCAATTGTCACCTTTTTACCAGCATTTAAGTCATGATGAAGAATGATGTGTTGGACAGTTCTTAACCCAATTCCAGTCATTTAAAATATTTAAATGTCAGGCCAATAATTTGATCTTTCTGAAGCAGTGACTTTTTTTTCTCCTTTCATTGGACAGTGTGTCTCCGCAGACACACAATAAAATGTAATGGGAAGCCATCCCAGAAAAGAGGACATACATTACAACTAAATGGAACTAAAGCTAGATTGAGAAGTTTTAAAAAGCCCATATGAATGTGATGGTCCACAAACATTTAATTGTCCATATCATGTGTCTAAAAATGTAAGCAAGTGAATTCCATTCTTTACCTTTAATAGTGAATAATATAAAAAACACAAATCTAAATCTATTATGATTGATGGAATACTCCAGTGTTTTTCCTCCTAATCTGCACGTTATGTATTTGTATTGTGTGTCTGTTTCATTGTAACACTATTATTGGTCCAATATAAAAAAAAAAATTATATTTACATATTTTTTAATGCACTAGGTGCTTTTTAGTTAGTTGATACTAGCTAGGAATTATGAGAATGTTGTTAAGGTTACAGTCAAAGCAGCACAAAAGGCACAATCACCAGCAAGCTTTCTTTCAAGAGACACCAAATGTGAAGGCAGCCCAAACTTCCATTACCTTTAATTATAAGTGAGTTTGGGGTAAACAGTTTTCTTTTTTTCAGAGCAAGGAAACATGTTAAAACTCTTGTCCATGGCAATCGCACATACACTACAGATATACTGTAGCAGAAGGAAATTGACAAACAGTGGAAGAAGGCTGAGATAAAAGGACATTCATTTCAACGCCAGTGGCGATGCTGAAATGAGACTCAGTAAAAAACGATTACTGTGCATTACAAAACACAGAGTCTGTCGGCACTTGACCCATAAATATCGCCCCAGAGAGCCATAAAAGATAAAGCTTTCATATACTAGGTAATCTTTCATTTCAGGGAAAATCGCATGTTCAGGAGAAGAATTACTGTACCTGAGTGCTATAGATGTTCCGTTCACAGATGCTGAGCAAGCTCTGCTTGGGCTAAAGCTCCCCTGGCGGGCATAGCGCATGTCCCCACAGCACAGGATCATGAGGAAGGCTCTGCGAAAAGCCCGGTTTAGAAAGGCATAGAGGAATGGATTTAAACCCGAGTTAATGTATCCCAGCCACAGCCATGTGGTCCACATCTGCCATGGCACACTGTATTCGATGAAGGGGTCCAGCACATTAGTGATGAAGAATGGTGCCCAGCACAAGCAGAAGCAGCCCATAATGACTGCTAGCGTCTTGGCCGCCTTGGTCTCGATCTTCATGCGGCTGGAGCCGGGGTGTTCATGACTGTAGTAAGTGGAAATGGGAGTGGATCCGGCACGCCGCAGCATCCGGATCTGCCGAGCGTGCTCCATAGCCGTGACATAGATGCGCTGGTAAGCGAGGATCATCAGGCCCAGAGGCACATAGAAGGCCACGGCTGAGCAGACGAGGGCGTAGGGTCGGTTCACCATGAATATGCAGGATGTTCTGTTTGAGCCATGGCTGATCTTCCTTTCTTCAATCTGGAGTAGGAAACAATGGGTTTTTGTAACATGTTCCAAAAAAGCTAAACAAAAAAATAGCACATTCAAGCAGAGCCGGGCAACGTGGCAACATGACAGTGATTTCTTCAATTTTACTGGGAAACACCAGTACAATGAACGCTTTGTGAACATGTAGTTCAATGGATATTAAAAATACTTAGCAGTTAAGTGATTTATTTCTGCTGTTCCCAGTTAAGTCATAAATGCTACAGGGCATGGTTACTTTCACTTTTTCTCACCCACTTTGTCCAAACATTCCTAACACTAGACAGTCTCTGGATTGTAAAATATCTCTTTGTGTCTATTTGCTTGTGTTGGTGTTGAGTTTTACCTATAGCTTGCCTAAGGGTTTTTTTGGTTTCTACTTAAACACTGGCCCATCTCATAAAGCTTATTTTGTTAGCTTTTACAGTTGTTCGTCTACACATTAAGAAATTCATGATGCATGATTAAATGGTCATTAAATGTTCCAGCCTTTTGCAGATGAACAGCATGAAAAGATGTACATGTATTGTAGTATAATATTTTTTTCACTTATGCCCCAGTGCCTTTGATTCCCTTATTCTGATTCTGTCCGAAGATGTTGACTCGTTTTCTATGACGGCGCCTTTGAATTTATAATTTTTTTTTTAAAAATTTCTCGAAGGAGCCTCCAGTGTCAGTAACTTTTAGCCCAGTCACAGGACAAACAGGTTTAAAATTTGCACTTTCTCAGTAACTTATTGTTATTCATTTCAATAGAGAAAAAAAGGCTGGTAAAATTACTATTCATAGCTGTTAGAATTGCAAAGTTTCTTCATGAACATTCGATTCCATACAACAGTAAACTATAAAAACATATAACATGTAACAATAAATCCATAAAAAGTAGATATACTGTTCATTCATGAACATCGTTAGCAAAACACTATGAAATAAGAGGAAAAAAACAGCAGATGTTAAAATACTAATAAATGAACAGTTCAATCCTATTTAACTTCTGGGACAGCATAACTGCTTTAGCACAACAGGCTGTTACTGATCATTTTCCTATCACTACACTACACTAACACTTGTTTTTCTTTCTTTCTTATCACCCAATTCTAAAATGATGTAAGTGAATTTACATCATTAATCAACTAATTACTTAAAGACGTTGTGTTAACAGAATGAACTAATATAACTAATATAATGTATACAGAACATACAGAATTGTTTTTGTTGGCCTTTTTCTTTTTTTTTTCTTTTTTTACTTTAGGTTGGCAGTACAGGCAAAATAGAAACTGAATGAATTCTCTCGGGGAGACTGCTGCCAGCTGCTCTCTAATGGACCCTGATCATACATGGCGTATGTAAAACACAGGTCACAGCGGTAATGTTCAACTCAGGACTGCAGTAGCCACACATTAGTCAAATGAGCTCCTCCTCTCTTTTTGCAGGTTATACTAAAAATATCTATCTTCATGGAAACTTGCAGGGTGCTTCTGCAGAATAGTGTTTCAGCTGCGCTGTTGGCAAGTCAATTAATCCGACGAAAAATTTCACAAGCAAAGCTCACACGCTGACATCAATTATCCACTTACAATGTCCTCGATGCCAATGGCGTTCCAGTTCTGCATGATGGGCAGAAAGGAGATGAACAAGGGGATAACCCAACATCCCCCCAGCATTAGAGACACTCTCACCGGTGTCATCTTGTTTCTGTAGACCAGCGGCTGGCAGCAGATTGCATAGTACCTGCCAAACATGAGACAGATAAAAGTGGTGTGAAAAGTGGTGTGTGATATACAGCATAGACGTCATTGTGTAACGGGGTGTCTTGCATAACCCCCTAAAACACTTATTAAACAAAACTTGTGCTGTTTTTTTTCTTCATCTTGATATCACCCACCCTTGTGAATCATATTGCTATTTTATACTGTAGCATTTTTTCCCTGTCAGGCATGAGGCGAAAAAAGAAAAAGAAAAAGAGTCATTACTCATCGGGTAGGGAGAGAAGAATGAATGGCACAGTGGGATGAATAAAATTGCGAAGTCGAAGGCAAGGGTGCAAAAGTGTGCACGTCTGAAAATGAGTGTGTGTGTTTGTGTGTGTGTGTGTGTGTGTGTGTGTGTGTGTCAGACACAGAGAGAGTGAGAGTGAGAGAGAGAGAGATAAAGAACTAATGTTGTTGCTTTATGGCAGGTGCAGTACAAGAGGCACAGCTGTTCTCTTTAAAGCCATACAGGATTGCATCATTTTAATACATAAACACTTACATTATTTATGTTAAACACTACAAATACACATAATCTCCTCAACGAAGACATACCATGTGCTCTTGTGGACATATGCTATATGTGACATTATTTTCAGTGTATCCACATTATGTATAATAAACTTTCCTTGCCCAGCTCACAAATTAGGAATGGACTGTTATAACCTTCGTGCCTTCAATTTCTCAATAATATCATACAACTGATTTGTTTCTTCATGTTAGAAAAATTTGAATTTATCCCATCCAGAAAATGACCTCTGGCCGTACTAGAACTGGGCTGCATGGTCTAACCCCTTTTCCTGATAATGCATATGTTGCGTCCACAGAGGGGGAAAAAAGCAGAAGTGGAAGCGCAAGGCTTATCAATATTTTCATTGCAATTAGACTCTATCTCATCATGAGAAATATGTGAACTATGAATATGGCAAACAGATTTTTTTTTCCTATATTGTAAAATTGTTCACACACAAAAATCTAGACCTACATCAAATTAATATGCAGACTTAAAGAACAAAAAACTAAAACTGGTGCTACCACTCACTCCACTGATGCCATAACCCATCTGTCACATATCCAGTACATGCTTTTTTTTGGTTTAAAACAAAAAGTAAGAACAATGTCCTCAATCCACTTGCAAAAAATCCCATTTCACATAAAAGTGTTCTTTTACTTGACTGCACAGTCATTACTACATAAAAATAAAAAGCACATTTTGAATCATGATTTCTTCAAGTATGACATGTTCCTGGAGTAACATACTGTAGCTTTCCTGTTTGTTTGTTAGCGCCTCCCAATATTTTATGATGAAATTTCTAAAAATGTTTTTAATAGAATATAAAACATTATGAAATGTAATCTCAGTACACATTAAAATCCCTAATAAAGTATTATTATTATTATTATTACTTTATTCCTTTTTTATTATTATTATTATTATTATTATTACTTTAAAACTGATTATTGAGTCTGGAGGAGTCACACACATCATAAAATACACAATTTATTATGTTTAATTCTTTCCTACTTAAAATCTGCAACAGTTAAGAGCGCCCTTTCAATGTTTCTAAATATAATGCAGAAAATGATTAATACCACAATTCTAGGCAAAATTATAATTGATCTGTGAATGTTTCGGTTTTATTTAAAAAAAAAAAAACCCGTATTGATAAATACTGTGCGACACTGACATTTGAGACAGAATCTTAAGCACATCCATACATACTTATTTTACAAAGCACCAATCAGATGTGAGTGATTAATAAACACAGACACATCAGCCTTGCACCATTGTGTGGGTTATCAGCATTGATTTTCAATGACCTACTCTAATGAGGGCTCTCTACCATGATGATAAAAAGGCCCCTGCTCATAACAAGACCATGCGTATGGCTAACACGGCAGCTGTGCTCTGTGGAAGTGCTCTGCAATTCAACCCACAATGATTATTCTAAGTAGATGGTCACAGCTTTGTTTCATCTCTCTGGGATTAGTTAATGAGACCTCATTTGCCTGTTCCTGATGCTTTTACCTGTCCAGGGCAATGCAGCACAGGTGCAGTATAGATGCTGTGGTAAGCAGCACATCCAGCGAAGTGCGAACCAGGCAGAACGTCTCTCCTAAGCTCCAGTGGCCTGTGGTGAGTTCTATCGCTGCAAATGGCATCACTAAAAGAGCCACCAGGAGGTCTGCAAATGCCAGAGACACAATGAAGTAGTTGGTCTTCTTCTTCCTAACGTTTGGTAAAAAAAAAAAATCAGTTAAATCAGATTAAATCAGTCTTAACAGTGTATTTTTTTGATGCAAAACAACTATAACAGACTGAGTAACTCATGCTGGTTCCATGTTAGTACAGTGGACGTTTAAAGCAATACTGTCTTTTCAGCAGTGGCTGTGGCAAGTAACGAAGACAAATACTTGGTTATTGTACCTACATATTTTTGCATGTAATAATACTTGGGTTTATTTTAATATTTGATACTTTTTACTTCTACCCACTACATTTTTTAATGAAAACCCTGTACTTTTACTCAATACATTTTAAATAGAGACTCGTACTTTTCAGATGACGATCAGACAAAAGTACATTGGGTTTTTCCCTAAAAAAAACATAAGCATAGCTAAACCTAAGCCATTACGCTGTCACTCACACCATCTCGTGATCTATGGTCAGAAATTAAACATTTCTACCAATCCTAGTTTACAGAAATGATCGACAGGTCATCAAAAATCTTGCCCAGCAACGATACAAATACTATTCTGGTCTCTGGACTGCGTATTCTTTTTTTTTAAGCATTTTTAACGGGTGCACTTGTTAAGGTAAAACTAGACATGATCTATCTAACAACCTAACTTACTGAGAAAAAGAGTTGTGAATGGTTTGTGTTTCATGCCAATAAGAATGTCTTATTTAGAGCAAGTTAAAATGTTCTTTATAGTAACATATCCTTTAATTAATATTCTGTATGCTTGCAGTATGACCATGCTTTATTAATACAGGGTACCAATTGGAGCAACTATCTAGCTAAGCTACTGAAGTAATGGAAGATGCTAACAATGTTGCTCGCCATTTACTTAATTAATGTCAAATCCTGTTCCTATCAACAACTCATGGCATCATATACAGCTACAGGGCCTTCTGTCCATTAGCTTCAGAAACGTAATATTCTCTCAGTTCACACTATTCAGTCTCAATATACTCTTCATCTGCCTTTGTGAAGAAAGCTAATTTCTCCTAGTAATTGTTTTTATTTAAAGATATATTTCCAATTATTGGGTATTAAAGGTTACAACCAAGCACTGGGTATTAAAAGTTGAAACCCTATTTAATATTATTATTATGATGATGATGATGATTATTATTATTAATTATTATTATTATTTTTTAATTACTTATTATATTATAAAAAACAACACGTTAAAATATTTTTCTTTTTTGTTAATATAACTTTTTTAATAAACTGTCTAAAAAGATGGCTACAAGACTTGATGAATGTGTAAATCATGTCAACACAGCCAATAAATTATACATTTATTTATTTATTCGTTATTAATATCTACTTTCGTTCTGTTAAAAAAAATCTGCAGAAATTCATGTTATCAACAGCATCAACTTTAGTTGTGTTAAATGGGTTGCTTCAATTAGTCAAGACTACTCTCAGCAAAGTTATATGGAAATAAAGTCAGCTGATTACTTAAATTTACGGAATGACGAGGTTCTAAAATCAATGCATTTCTTTTTCACGGGTGGCATGAACATACTGTAATCCAAGATTACAATGTCAATATTACTTGGACTCAAATTGCACAAGAGTGCTTTTGGAAGCATGATGAATCATTTTAACACATAAACTGTCCTGACCTTAACCCCACTGAAAGAATTTAGGATGTGCTAGAAAAGAAATCATTAAATGTCATCAATACAATGCAAATAATACACGCTAAAGGCGTTCCAGCACTTCACCAGCTCTATCATGATTTGTTGTGTGAATCCTGTTTTTTGTGGAAAGACACATGAAGATGGGTGGTAAATCAATGCAAATTGGTTCATTCATCATTTAAGGGTCGCATCACTGACAGGAAGTCCCCTCACCTCAATTGCCTGTCTCTTGATAGAGCCACCATCACCAGCAAATTACCAAGGATGGTCATAATGATAACAGATCCCAGGAAGAAGGTCAAAAGGATCCTTTCCAGGGTGTTAAAAATGTGCTCACTGACCACTTCATCAACTGATCTGCAAGCAATTAAAGCAGCAGAATCAACACAAGCACATGCCTTTATAAAATAATAAGAATATTTTTTAAAGCATATAAAATGTAGCATAATGTGGAGTTTCTTACTCTTCTGTGGGGTCGGCCGTCGTGGCCATCACTGGTCATCTGCATGGAGACAGTCCAACGGGATTCCTCCACACTAAACATTGCAGCGCCTCTGCAAATACACATAGTAAGTGCAATTTCTCACATCAAAAAACTCAATCATGCTCTTGCAGCATGGTGTCCAAAGTGAGAGCACTGGGACCAAATTGTATAATAGCTTTCAGATCCAAACTTCAGAAGAAACAAGTCACACATTCAAACATTCACAGTGTGCGCTGTTGAGATAATTTCACTGTTCTTCTTTAACACCTTCACTCCTACATTAAGATCTTTTTAATTTTGCAGGATTTTACTTTATGATATGCAAGCATATATCAAGCATTACCAACTGACAGATTCACAATAACTTCATGCAATCAGATGCGTAAGATATTATCCACCAAGATAGAGCATTTACTGAGAATAAATGAATATTTGTGCATTGATATACAAAACATTAAGTTATGGAAGCAATAAAACACTTTGGGATGTTCTGTAAATAACATAAAAGTTTTGTCTGCACATTGGTCAGATCTCTTTTTTTTTTTTTAATGATATCTTATATCTATGTTTTATACATTGGAGGACCTGAAACTAGGCTCAGAAAATTGTCTGGCTGTCTGTCTAGACATTTAGTCACAGCATCCAGAATTTACTGAAACTTTTGCAGTACAGTACTACATATCTGCCTGAAGTTTAACCTGCACCATAAGTGAAATTAAAATGTTGAATAAAAGCAGTTTCATTGAGAAATGACCAATTATGTGATAATCTATGTAATAATCTACTTTAAAATAAGCTACTAATAAGGTCCTCGCTCAATGTAAACAAACACCTGCACCAATAGATATTAATAAGAACAGCTAAATTGAATATTTTAACTGAGATTATTTGATATTTTCCCTGCTAAAATAAGTGCTTAAGTGGTATAAATGCAGTAAATTTTAACATGCTGGAGAAGTTTTAAGACAGTTTTATTATTTGATCTACTTTACTATTTTCTCATCTGTGATTCTGTGATAAATCCATTTGAATAGTAAACTCACTGTGATGGTCAAGAAACCAGTTTGAGATGGAAATTCCATACTTCATGTTGTTTATGCGCAAATTCTGACCCTACCGTCCGATGTTGCAGAAGAAATCATGACTCATGAGACCAGGCAAGATTTTTCTAGTTTTCTATTGTCCACTTTTTAATGAGCCCAGGTGAATTGTAACCTCAGGTTCCTGTTCTTACCTGACAGGAGTGGCCCTCAGGGTGGTCTTCTGCTGCTGTAGACCACCTGTTTCTATTTTATAATATCAGACCATTTTACATACCTCGATTGTAATGAGATGTTATTTGGGTTACTGTCTCAAACCAGTCATTCTTCTCTGACATCTAGCATTTTCATGTTCATTTACAAGGCATTGTCACTGGGTATTTTTTTTTCTTTTTCAGACCCTTTTCCGTAATCCCTAGCAAGGTTGTGTGTGAAAATCCTAGTAGATCAGTAGTTACGTCACTTAAATCACCTTTCTTCCCCATTCTGATACTCGGTTTGAAATTCAAATATTGTCTTGACCATGATTACATGCCTAAATGCACTGAGCTATGCATTTAAATGCTATGTGATTGGCTAATTAGATATTTGCTCCTAGTGAAGCAGGCATGAACAGTTCTTCTATCACCTACAGTAACGCTAATTTTCTTTCCTGAAGTGAATAGAACATCATATACAGTAGAATCTTTAGCAGTTTGTACAGCGTCTGCTATAGACAATGAATCAATACCCTTTGACCAATCAGATGTGAGAATTCAACAGTGCTGGAAAATACATGGCTTTATAATAAAACTAAATGTCTGTAGATATAGCATGGATGGAAAATAAGGAAGATCAAATATGAACCACGCTGTATTAACTGAATGCCATTCACTTTGGACGCTGTCAAGTTTTGAACCTACTTAAACACACACACACACACACACATACCCAGCTACACACTTAATCATCATGCTATCAGCACAAGAATCTAAGTGCTCTTGAGTGGTAGGGGTTTTTATCTAACAATCACAGGATGGCCAAAAAGGAACGAGCAGTTAGCCTTTTAATCTTTAGATGTTTAGATGGTGCCACAACTTATAACTTGTTAGACATCACACACGAGAATAGAATATCAACAACACTGAGAAAGTAAATAATCAATAGCTGAATGGTGTGATGAGAGGGAGATACTGTGGACAACATGAAGTTGATTACTTTCTTTGCATTTTTCTATCTATATGTTAAATTAAGTGAAAAGATCATATTCTAAATTACTCTATGGTTTTCTTTTTCAAATAACATTCTGTAATTTGCATATTACTATTACTATTACACATATTATTTTTACACAAAGGGCCCACCACCCTGTGTACTGTGATCACCACAATGTTAGAGCAACATTACTGCAGCATTGCTATAAACGTGTGGTCTGCTGTTGCACTATTGCTAATTACCCTGCTATAGGAAAAAAAAATCAATACTTTCTGACTTTTGGCCAATCAGAATCCAGCGTCAATGTGCTATGGTATATTATATCGTAAAGGCAACAAAATATGCTGATTTCAATGAAAAACGCACACACATACACACACAAACACACACACAAAAAATCCATCAGTTTCCAATTTTGGGATCCGTTTTTATTTTGTGTCGCACCTCCATGGTTGGGGGTTTGAGTCTCGCCTCTGGTCTGTGTGTATGGAGTTGTTCTCCAACATAATAATAATAATAATAATAATAATAATAATAATAATAATAATAATAATGATATCAGACCTCAGGATATAATGTATTGTTAACACAGAATATTATTAATTATTATTAGCTATTAATAAATATAATATGATTTTAAGACAAAAAAGATTATCAGAGTCATGCAGTAATGTCATGAGAAAGCACAAGCTATTAATGCACTTGAAAACGTGACATTTTTTTATTGTCTCCATTCTTTTATATTCTCTTACAAAAGAAAGGTGGCAGGCTTTTATGAAGTTAATTTCTTAAAAAATGATAAGTACATACTGTACTAGTATACAAGTGTGTTCAAATACATGTAAGCAGTAAAGTTTTTACCAGGGTCAGATGAAGGTCACATACAAAACATGGCCATACGAACATAAAATATATCACTATAAGCAAAGCATAGTTGTTGTTTCTGATCTACCGAAGAGACACACACACACACACACACACTATTACCACCTCTATAGATGCGCAGGGATGATTGAGAGGTCCTGAAAGGCTGAGTACAGAAGAAAAGCACTTCATCATCAAGCAGTCTGCAATGCGGTAGCAGAGTGAGGTTCGGCTCAGTAAACACGGATGAGAGTCAAGTGTTTGCCCAGCTGTGAAATTCAACCCATTATCAGAAACATACTGCTTCTTCGCTATTGCTCCTACTTTATTTCAAACTTCAAATCAGATCAGAGTTTGCACAGCTGTGAATGTTTACAGATGTGTAGAGTTCACGTATGGTCATTGATCACCTTCTGACCATTCAGATAGTTTTTTCTTCCACCATGTCTCCGCCCCCCCCCCCCAAAGGAGCATTAGAGCTTACTAAATAATTTATTGTAATGCAGATAGCATCCATGAGACATTTTACAGTATATTCACTTAAGGTTTGATATCCACCTATGTGACATGTTAGTATCCACTTAAACACAGTTAATTCTATATTAAGGTTTCAGTCATACAACGTAGATGCCTAATTTTGAATTTAAATATGGCAATTATTGCAGTTATTGATTATGACTAGAGTCAGGTCACCCTATAGGTTTAACAACAGTCAGGTCAAGGTGTGTTCTTTCCTATTCATGGTTGCAAACAACCGTAAGGTTAATTTGACATGCTAGCTTACATTGCATCTCTGTCTTGCTAACCTAGCTTAGCAGTGCATTTCTTCATCTGTCTACGTCTTGCTGCCTTGCCAGCCATGTCCAGAGCCGTATTCTGCGATTTTATACTGTACCTGACAAAAGTGAGTAAAATACAACTATTTATTAAATTTCAGTCATGCTTTCATTATAACTCTGCAACTAAAGCAAGATGAAAATGAATTAAATTGACTATTTATTGAATATTGATTGAATAGTGATTGAATATTTAAGATTTAGATTATCTGGGCCTACTTGCCAATATGGATAGCACCTATGTGACATGTTAGTATCCACTTAAACACACTTCATTCCATATTAAGAATATTAAGAATCTGGTATACTACATATATACTGTATACAGTATGTAGTATACCAGAACATAGTATCCGTTAATTATTATTTTATAGTTTTATCATTTACAGACAGTAGTAGTGAGAGCACTTGGGTGTTAGTTGTGACTGTGTGACAGTGGCAGATGGATTACTTTACAGAAGGCTCTGGTTATGACAAACTATAAGTGTTCATATAGAGAAATGATGGGAATCATATTTGCAGTTTTATATAGTGGTTGATGTACCATGTATACTTGGTAGTATTAATAAGTCTTTTTCAGCACCAGTACAGTTTATATATGAAAACATTAACTGCAAAACAGCCATCTGTTAATTATTAATTTCTACGGCTAAAAAATGTAAATGATTTAAAAGATTTACATATAAAAATTAATTATACTGTAGGTGTTTCTGTTGCATGAAACCAAACATTATACCATGATAAATGAATGTTGAGGAAATGTGTAATATGGACACTTAAAACAGACAAAGCAAATTTTCCTAATTAGCTATTTAAAAATAATACAGGAATGTTAACATTGTATAGTAGTAATAGTTAAAATTTTTAACAAACATTAAAACCTTTCTTTTCTTCTAGCAGGATAATCAGCTCCTGCATTAGCATCAGGGTTAATCCACCGCAGGCAGCATGCAGGGTTTATTTAGTTTTTCCAAAACAGGAAAACATGTCCCTGTTAAACTGTAATAAACCCCTATGTATGTAAATGAGAACTTAAGAAAGAAAGAGTCAATTTAATATATATACAACACAACATTTGGTCACGACACATGGTTTAATTGAATAGTTACAGAATTGTCCCCCCAACCAAAACACAACTTAACCAAATATAGGTCCATTATAAAATTAGTGATAAGTCCAACCTTTATTTGTCACATATACATGACTGCACAGTGAAATTCTTTATTTTTCACATATCCCAGCCTCTTGTTAGTAGGCTGGGGTCAAAGCAAAGGGTCAGCCATTATTCTGCCCCCCTGCAGCATACGAGCCTTGTTGAATGGTCTAAAAGCAGCAACCTGGCAGAGCTGGGGCTCGAACCGCCATCCTTCCAATCAGTAACTCAGAGCCTTCACACACTGCGCCACCACCATCCCTAAAACATCAGATGATGTCTCTATGATGTCACTTTGTCACTGGATTGTTTTCACCTGAGTAGAAGTAACTAAATGGTCTTTTCTTCACTGATCACATGACATCATTAAAATGATCCATTTCATATAAACAGCTTTGCAGTCAGGAGTCAAACATTTGCAAGCACCTAATGTTGCAAAATTTTAAAAATGTGAAATGATTTAGAAATGGCAAACAAGGTTTCAGAATTGTACTAATGTTAAATTCACACCACATTACATTTTTACTAGATATGACTGAGTAGGGGCAGCACGGTGGTGTAGTGGTTAGCACTGTCGCCTTGCACCGCCAGGGTCCGGGTTCGATTCCCGAGGCAGGCTCG
>JAQQZT010000011.1:13599168-13626740 GCA_030068275.1 Clarias platycephalus | reverse complement strand
TTTCCTGGGATAGGCTCCAGGCCCCCACGACCCTGTATATAAGGATAAAGCGGTACAGAAAATGAATGAATGAATGACTGAATAGGAATAAATAGGAATGAATACAGTACATATGTGTAAGAGATAGATAATATATGTATTCATTCACACATTCTCTATACAACTCCTTCTGTACAGGGTCAGGAAGTCTGGAGGCAGTCCCTGGGGATTTGGAGCATGAGGCAGGGTATACCCTGGACCGGGTGCTCATCCAGCACTGACTAACACACTCAATCACCCACTACAGACAATTTGGATATGGTAATTAATCTAGCAGCTTTACACAATCAAAAGAATTATTGAAGCTTGTATGAAATGTGAATGTGTATGAATCAAAATGATAAGATTGTCCCTGAAGAGAAAGCCGAGGACGACGGCGACAATGGCGAGGAAAAACTCCCTGAGATGGCAATAGGAAGAAACCTTGAGAGGAACCAGACTCACCAGGTAACCCATCCTCATGTGGGTGATAACGGAATACAGGCACTCATACACTCATTCACACAATACAAGCAAATTGGTGAATGCCAATTAGCCTAATCTGCATGTCTTTGGACTGTGGGAGAAACCCGGAGTACCTGGAGGAAACCCACCAAGCACAGGGAGAACATGCAAACTCCATGCACACAGAGGCAAGAATCGAACCCAGACCCTGGAGGTGCAAGACAACAGTGCTAACCACTAAGCCACCGTGCTGCCGAGATCACTTAAAAAAATCTTAATGAAATAAAAGAATAAAAAAACAGTACAACTCATTGCTATTTTTAATAGTGAAAGTAAAAGAATTTCAACACATACTCTGCGAAGAGAAGACAAGGGATTGGGACCAAACAGCTGCGTAGCCTTAAGAAATCCACTTATCAATAAGACTAATCAGAAAAAAAGGCTAGGGAGCGAACAGAATGGAGTGCAGAGCATTGGAAAAAGGTCAGGTGGTCTGATGAGTCCAGATTTATCCTGTTTAAGAGCAATGGGTGCCCCTCAGGGTAAGATGAGAAGCAGATGAAGATACAGTCATTATGCCTAGTGCCCATCATACAAGCCTATGGGGGCATTGTGATGATCTGGGGTTGCCTCTGTTGATTAGCAACCTTATGTTCCCCAAAAATTAGGTCAGCTGATTACCTGCGTATACAGTACTGAATGACCAGGTTTCCCGTCAATAAATGTTTTTCTTCCCTAATGGCACGGGTATATTCCAAGATGATGATGTGAAATTGTGAAAGAGTGGTTCAAGGAGGACGATCATTTTCGTACATTGATTGGCCACACCAGAGGTCAGCCTCATTGAGAGTCTTTGGCATATGCTGAAGAAGCGGTCCAAGTCTCCCATCATCAATACAAGATCATGGAGAGAAATTATTGTGACTCTATGGCTGCATTTTTTTTTGGCCAAGCAGTAATGTAACTATTGAAGCAGTATCAATAGCTGGATGGAGTGGTGAGAAAGAGTCACTTTAACTACCCCAAAGCTTTTCTTTTTGTACAACAGCATGTCTGGAAGTGCATTACCACTGCAATATATCAACATTTACAATTTATTTTATTAATTAAAGAATATTATACTGTATAATCATTTAAAAATTCCATTTAATGCTGCGCAACAACAGCAAAATAATAGTCCCTGTTTCACATAAGCATGTTCCTATAATGAGCTGTTCCCTCATCAGTCTCTATTTTTTTTTTTATCTTGATTTAAGTTAACAAGACAAAAAAAGTTATATATGCTTACACATGCCCACATTTAATAACTAATTGTCATAATTCTAAAGCACTCTTCAATTTCAATTACCAGGATCCAGACTGGCTCAACATAAAAGTATTTGACCTATCATGTGGAGATTGTTGAGTTTGAGTTCAAATCTGTTGCCACACAGTATCTGCTGGATTGAAAGGGAGCCATACTCTTCCTCCCCTTCCTACATAGGAATTATTTTTTAATGTTTAAGATAAGAGCTACTTTTGTAACTAAGTCGTTTAAAAAGAATCAAATTATTAGGTTGGAAGAACAGTGCTTCACTGAAGGAATGGGGTCAGAAAAAAATTCACGAAAGAGTGTTACCATCAGTTAGATTAATTAAGCATTTGGTCAAGTTGGTTTGTAAAATACCAACAGCAGAAAGCGCTATGTTTATAAATGAAAGCAAGAGCATCTTCACACAAAGTGATGAAAACAGGATTAGAACTAAACAGCTTTGTGGCCATAGGAACTTGTTAGTGAGACTAATCATACATTTTTTTTTTTTTTTTTTAAACGTCAGTTTGCTAGAGAGCATAATGATTGGAGTTTGAAGTTATGGGAAAAGGTCATGATGAGTGCAGACCCTATTCCAGAGTGATGGGGACATCAGGGTAAAAAGGGAAGCAAAGCATCTAGAATGCGTAGTGGCCACTGTACAAGCCTCTGAAGGCAGTGTTATGATCAGAGTTTGCTTCAGTTGGTCAGCTCCAGGCTCAGCAATGTTATGTGGCAATAAAATGATGTTTATCTACCTATGAAGTCTATTCAGGCTGGTCTAAATGTACTGAATGTCCAGCATATCACATCAATGGAGTTTTTCTTCCCTGATGGCACGGCCATATTTCATGACTCAAACTGTGAAACAGTGGTTCCGAGAGCATGAGGAATCATTTTCACACATCAGCTGGTCACCACATTGCACACCATAATCAATGTTAAAGGTGAGATCTTACAATGTGCAACTTTTTTAGCCAGGGAATATAGAAAACAAATGGCTAAACCATGAGTCTTACAGAATTAGCTTTGTATATTGGTCCTCAAAAAACAGTGATTTTTACAGCATAGCACAAATGTTTATATACAGTCTTTAAAAAAAGGTATTAGAGTATTTTTTTCTTTTCAGACTAAAAATTTTTTTCCTGAAACATGTATACTTTTACATACTTTTTATATATACGATCAGATGGGTGTTTTCTGGATTACCCAGAAAAAACCTACATGAACATGAGAAGGACATGTGAAATTTAGCAGAGACTTTTACCCAAGCTCGGAAACAAACCCCAGTGCTGTGAGCCGCTGATGCTACCTGCTGCGGCACCGTGCCGCCTCCTATTCAGGTCCACTAAAAGGGTCAAGCATGGTTTAACAGCATAGGAAACAATTGTCGTCCTTAAAAAAATGTGTGTGGGGGGTGTTGGAACCGGATCAATAGTCCCTGGAAATGCATTTGGAGACAAGCAGCCAGTTCCAAGTGAGACTATTTCCTAGGCCTTTCTTTCCTGCATGAGGCTGGAGTGCAAATGGGCACACATCCATCACAGCGCACAAAAAAACATAATCGTGCTTTTACTTTCACCTGGCAAGGAAAAAAGGGGAAGAAGAAAAGGAGTGCAGGTGTCAAAAACACAGGGACACAAACGGACAAAACAACTAGGTTAGACTAAGTGTATCATCAAAATCAGACTTAAATTTTTTTTCCATGACAAGTATCTTGATATTTAGACTTTAAAGTTCTCTAGGGTTTGCTTTTGCAAAACAGTAATTTCAAACAGGAAACTTAGCATGCAGTAGTTTTAGTACGGGCTGTGTTTACACTTCTGAAGTTTGTCACTTCTGGGTGTTAGTAGAAACTGCTACTGTGTAGCAACTCTGTGGCGGTTCACTGCCCAGCATTTCTCCAGTTATAATGAGAAATGGTAGAAGCTACAGAATATGTGACAAATCACAACAAATCATGTATTAAGTTGCATTTTGGGTGATTTGAGTACATATTCTCAGGTCCCTGGTTCAATAAGCTGCATTTTGATACCAAGTTTCTTATTGTATCATGTCCAGTTCCTGAGATATGGCCAGTGCAAGTCTGTTTATGTATATTTTTAAAATAGTTAAATTATGATTAAATAATTACAATTATTTGATAGCCATATCAATACAGATACTGATAACGGTTCCAGAACGATTTCTGAATATCAGTTCCAAGACTTTTTCCGATACCACTTTTGTGCGATCGTTTTTAACAAAGAGAAATACATCGTACATATATTTTGTTTTATTTTTTACCTCCTTTGCACTCACCTCCTTTTTCACTCACTCTTTGTACCACTTATCCTATAAAACCTGGAGCCTATCCCAGGGGACTCTGGGCACAGGACAGCGTACACTCAGAACAGGGCGCCAATCCATCGCAGGAAAAATGAGCCTGTTGCGCTCTTTTAGCACATATTTGCGCACATATTTGCGCACTTGTGCGTGTCTGTTAATGTCAGTAACTAAAAATGTATAAGCCAGAATCAAAGGGAACTTTCATATTACTAGACAGCTACTGTTATTGCTTTTATTTTTTGTAATTATGATGTTAAATTTAATAAACAACCATGTACACATTGGACGCAATTTTTTGTTTGCTAAACTTTACCTATAACACCCCAAACTCAGGCCGTTTGGAAGGAAGTTATGTAATGTTTTGCAGACATGAATGATGAAAGAAGAATGGCTGTGGTTTGTTCCTCTTGCAGTGAAACATGAAGCAACTGTCTGCAGTTAAATGTATGCATCCAAACACATTCAGGTGTCTTATTAATTTCTTTGTGTCAGTCTGGACAACTATGTCATTTTGTATATATTAAATCTCAGGCAGATGAAATCATCCAAAATGATAAATCAACCATACTTTCAATCACTTTTTTACACTTACTAAAATATGCACACCATTTTAACGTATAAAGTACAACACACACGTGCCTCCCGCTCTGAGGGGAGATTCACTCTTTAGAAATTTTAAATTTAGTATCAAAGCATTTCACTTAAAAGATGCCATAAAAGTACTGAAGAACGGTACCCAGTATGATTGCATGTCCTAGTACTGGCTACTAGAGGATTATTAAAAAAACATTTGATCTTATAGCATACAATTGTGATAGACTTTCAATTTAACTACTTGTATCCTTGTTACCATTTCGGCGGGACAGCTATATCCTACTATAAGGCATTGCTGACAGGCACACTGTCCAGATACAGGATGCTTTACTTTTTTTCATAACGTATTTGGACAGGACAGTGCATATGCAACAGCCAGAAATTCCTAAAAACATAATAATAAATTTAGCATGTTATTTGCAACAAAGTCTGCACATTATTTAGTATTTTATTACACTATTAATACAATATTAGTACAATTAGTACATTATTATATGCTACAATTTTTAAGAAATTTCAACAGCTATTTTAAATCTGCGTTTAAAGCACCATTGTTGTTAATCTGTTTCAGATTTATGGATCTTTCCGCAAGTATATATGACTCAGGTGCTCTAAGACTGAACAGAACTGTCCGAAAATGTTGCCAAGATGGTCATTGAATTGACAGACTTTACTAGAAGTACTTTAGTTGTAATGCAGTATTAATACCCATGATGGTGCCTGGTATTTTCACTGTTAAAACTGAAACTGTTAAAGCTGAGAAAAGCTTTAACTTTATGTTTTCATACACAGGAATGACTTGAGGACAGAAAGGTTTAAACTTTTAGGGTTTCAGGCATAAGCTGCATGCTTTCTGTCATTATTTCCAAGATAATTAGGGAATGATACTCAACAGGAACTAACCTGTTTTGGGGACATTCCATAACATTAGTAAGAACTACAATTTGATAAAAGAATGACGTTTCGTTCTTTAATAATTTTTTTTTTTAATGTTGAAAATTGCTGTGTATATATTAGAAATAAAACATCTTTCAGAAAATAATCAATTTTCCCAACAATAACTCTATTTAATTACTTGTTATTAAATATTATATACCATAATGTATCAGTATAACACTAAACCTTTGTCATATCCATCACGCATATGAGTAGCTTAATCTTTCACATGTTGTTTAAACTGGATGTTTAGTCTAGCACATGAGATCTTTGCTTATTATCATAGACTAAACACAAATCCTTCACACTTTTACTGCAATCTATTCATTACTTCTGCATTATTTAGTTGGCAAGGTGACAAGCTAGCATGAACACGTCTCTCTATGAACTGCTAAACCATATCAATAATTTAGCAAGAGGGCAGGGTGTCAGCTCAGTTACTCATCAGTGGCAGATCGAGATGCAGTAATCGTCTGAAACATCTTGGCATGGTGCTTGCTCCAGAACATGGACCCGCCGCCAAAAACCTGACTCCAGAATAAACGGCTGTGTGGGGAAGTAAGTCAATGTGACAAATAACAATTCATCCATGGAACTAATTAAAAGGATCGAGTTTAATGTCAGGCTGTAATAACTCATTGAAGCACGGGCGAGAGCGGTAAAAATAAATACTATTAAAATATAAAAAAGATTTCCATGACTAATAATCATATTTTCTTTCTCACCTCAATATGGACAGACATGAGCGTTTTCTGTAACTGTCCCCTCAGCAGGACCAGAACAGATTAATGTGATGCAAACACATGAGGAAAAAATCTCCCAGTGACAAACGCTCTGATTATTAATTTTAACACCTTCCCACACAGCCCCATTTTTCACCAGACAAACTGAAAGCTGCATTTAAGCTGCATTTACATTTACTACGTAAATCATATGAGGATTTAGCAAACTTTAAACAAACTCACACAAGCTGTAGTCAACCTTGACTAGAGGTGCATTATGGACACAACATGTGCAAATGATGAGACAACTATCAAGAACATTTGATCATGAGTGAATTGAGTTGGAGTCATGCATCAGAACTGGGATTCCATAGGATGAAACAAAAGCGTTGGTTGTACCACCCTGTGGGCATGTGCAATCAGTCAATTTTATTCAGTTTTATTATTACTACCATGTTATTTTAATCATTTATAGTGAAACTATTGTAAAACTATTTTACCTCAATGCTAATAACATGCAATAATATGGCAAAATTGATATTACTTTAAGAACTGTTCAATCACCGCTCCTACTATTTGGAATCTAACAAAAATTCTTGAGCATGTCACACTTATCCATATAACTGTACAAATCATGCAGTAATTTATGCAGAGTATATTTTCACATTCCGCAACTAAAATGAATTCCTGGCTACACCACTGGATGTGGCTGTTTGCCACAGTGTGTCATACAGCGTCAGAAACCACATCAGCAACGGATGATTTAGACATGCATTTCGATCTGCAAATGCTTAAACATAGTAGCCATAACCTTCCCTTATTAGAATGATGACTCTACTGCAAAACTACAGAAGTAAACTTCAAATACCAAACATGTCTCAGCTGATCGACTACATTTGGGATAAAGGAGACAGTGTGTACACTTCACGTTTGGTTGAATTATTGCTTGGAGCCGTTGTGTTTATTGTGCCATAAATAGAAATTCAAACACAAAAGGAGGAAAAATTCAGAAACAACCTCTTACACACAATAAAGGAGGATTGATTAGGCATCAAACACAAACTGAGCTTAGCGTTTACCCCAGCAGGTCACAGATTTATAACAGGTTAAACTGTAGAGGCTTGTTAAAGACAGTCAGTTAAAGAACAACAGTTCCTAGAAAACAACAGCATTTAAAAAAATGTGCACACAAAACCTATTACTGTGGAAACTAGACAATGTGAACAAACTACCAAGTCAGTGATATTGGACTGTACGTAAAGATTAATCAAATACACTGTAAGGGATTTAAGCTTGCTGTGTTCACTAAAGCAAGGATAAATGTCTAAATTAGACGACAGCACTGTTGAATTCTGGATTCTGATTGCTTAGAAGGTCTTAATTAATTTCCTACTCTGACAGTAGAGCAGCTGCAAATTGCAGATTTATATTATGCATTTGTAATACATTATCATGTCTACAGTAAGGATGTATTCGCAAGATCTTGCATCACACAATCTAATCCTGATAAGTGAAGGATGTAAAGTGAAGGGTGTAATTTGTTGGTTTCTGTGAGAGGAGGTCGCTTTCTGAATAAGGTTCACTTAATAACAGGAACATGCTTAATTCACACATTTATATCAAACTAATGTATTAATGATATTAAAACAAAGAGTGGTCAGATAAACAAAACCTTTGATCTTAACATATATTCAATAACCAGGTTTTATATATTTTTAAGTATTTTAATATTATTCAGGGTTAATTTCTGTTTTATTGCCAGATTTAAGACTGAATTGTTGAATAGATTCAGCAGCAAACATAAAAACAAAACTTCTCAAACTTGACCGTAATTTCATGCACCTGTTTCATCTGCTTTGAAAAGTTATGTTTTGTAATCAGCAGCCTACTGCACATGTAGAGAATTATACAGCGCAAGAGCTTGATAAAACTGAAACCTGAAAAAGCCATACGCATGAATTCAGTTTTATCCTATTTGACATGTGAAATTTTGGCAAAGTTATTAAACATCATATCTGTGCATTATAACATCTACATAAAAGTTCATACTCAAAATAACATACATATATTTTATTTATATAAGACGTAGTATAATGCTCTAGGGTTTTACAAAAGTCTCCATACAGCATAGATATTAAGACAACTGCATGCATAACGCCGGATATAAGGCGAGTCGTTCACCATACAGTATGTGGGACAGATGGCTGCGTGCATGATTACAAAGATGTTTTGTACTGGTAAAGTATTGGACTCCATGTACAGTATATTGGATCGTCCTTGCACAATAAACAGTCATAATATTAATGTCGCATTCGCTTTAAACAGTAAGCTAAATTAAAATGAAACTTCGCATATTTCAAGAATAAATAATATGTGTTAACTGCTTCAATTCTGTTGCATCAATTACAGACACTTGTGCAGCAAGCTCGGGCATCAGCATCCTGTGACCCTCCGCAGAACGGAAATAAGTAAAAGTGCCTTAAACACTCCGAACTTTACTCACCCCGGCGCTGTGCACCTCAGCAGGGCAACTCAGCATTTTTATCTCCTCCTGACATTCACTTTGGCGAAAAGCTCCTAATCCATAGAGTCAGAGGAGAGGAGTTACGGTGAAGGAGCGCTGGGTGAGGTGTGTATCGTAAGGTGAGCGCTCACGCACGCGCGCGCGCACACACACACGCGCACGCGCGCTCCCGTTTCGCCTGTTTACACGTTCAAAAGCTCAGAAAAAGCGAACCATTTGGGTACTGGAGCAACAGCGCCTCACAGTGAATGGAAATAAAAAAATTTTTTAAATCTATAGAAATACAAGAAAGGTTTTGTTTGTACATTGGTCAGAACCCGCTCTCGAGTCTTGTATGGCAGGCAGATTTTGTCACAGTTTCAGGCAAAACTGACTAGACAGAATTTAATAAAACTTTGCCAGTACTTCGGTATTTGCTTGAAGGTGAAACTGCGTCATAAACGAAATTTAATTGTTCAGTAGAAGTGATGTTATGAGCAGTGAAGTGCCAGAAGTAAACCGTTTTAACAGCGTACTGATGGGTCGTTCATGAACGATTCGTTCTTTTTGAACGAATCTTTAACGTGACTCAGAAGAACGTGTAGTCTCGGAGAGTGATTCATTCATTTTCCCCTGGGCGCGCATGCGCAAATCATCGCAAAATCTCCGTATGTTGTGTACAGGAAACAGAATTGAGCGATTCTTTCTCAATGGCTCTTCTACTCCGAGTCGTTCGTTCTTTTGTCACGTGACTCCCATAGTCTCTATGCGGTGCAATAGATTCAAAAAGAACGAACGACTCAGACTGGAAGATATGACAGGTGAGCTACTCATTCTGTTTATTATAATATTAATTATTAGCTGCATTGTAATATTTTCATTACTGGAACTATAGCCAAAATTTGTGTACGTAGACGTATTGAGGGTCTTTTTTATTGAAAATGCAACATTTTATTTAATTTCTGATCAAAAGAACGAAATGAACTAAATGACTCAAAAAAAGATTCGTTCATTTTGATGAACGAGATTCAAAGAACCGAGTCACTAAATGATTAAAACTTCCCATCACTACGCAAATGCGTCAAACTGTGGGCGCGTCTTAAATTGACTGCTAGATTATAAAGCCCAGGTTTTGACAACGTACTGCGCAAGCGTCACACTCAATTCAATTCAATTCAATTTTATTTGTATAGCGCTTTAAACAATTGTCATTGTCGCAAAGCAGTTTTACACAATCAAAAGAAATTATGGAAGTTTGTATGAAATGTGAATGTGTATGAATCCAAATGATTAACTAGTCCCTGATGAGCAAGCAGAGAGTGACGGTGGCAAGGAAAAACCTCCTGAGATAACAATAAGAAGAAACCTCGAGAGGAACCAGACTCAACAGAGAACCCATCCTCATTTGGATGATAACAGATAACAGGGATTGATCAGCAGTCATCCTGTGTGTTAGGCGGCTGGAAGTTCAATATAACAGTCTGTGGCTATGCCTCAAATCGACCGCTGGTCAGAATTTAATGAAACCTTAGTATTTAGTTTAGTATTTAGATATCTGTCTGAAGTTTAACTGCACCATAAGCGAATCAAAATGTTGAGTAAAAGAGATGTCATGAACAGTTATGTGGCGGATATAATAATATTTTCTACTGCGATCACTTAATATTTTAACCCCTGAAATAACAATGCTAAATTGGCCTAAGTGAGTTTTAACATGCTGAAGTCGTTTTAAGACAAAACTTAATCTTTATCCAATCTACTTTTTCGATTTCTCATCTGTGATTCACTCTCCAATTACCAAACTAGGAGTGTGACTTTGCATAAACTAAGTTTACTAAGTTGTAAAGTAAGTTACTCAACCTTACAAAAAAATGTTTATTAATAAGTAAAACAGAGAGTACTGCCTTACAGAAAGGCAGACAGACATGTATGTGGGCTTCAACCTGAAATAATAAAATCACTGATTACATTGAAGCTCATCAACTTATTTTTAGCTTTAACCTTTTAATTATGTCAAAATTAAATTCCTGTCAACAACAGGTCCTTACCCTAGTGTTAAATATTTAAGGATATTTTATGTCACAGATCTGCCATGCCACTAAAAGCACTGACAGCTGAAGTGAATAACTTCTTCTTACAGCTACGCATTTACAGGAAAGGGGTGAGATAGATTAGACACCAAGTGAACAGTCAGTTCTCAACCTTGATGTGTTGAAAGCAGGACAAAAGGGTAAGAATATTGTTATGAGTAACTCTGACACGAGTCAAATTTTGATGCCACAATGACTGGTTCAGAGCATCTTCAAAATCTTGTGGGATATACCAAAATGCTCCAAAGAAAGACAACCAATGAAATGGCAATGACAGGGTCATGGGCAGCCAAGGCTTACTGATGCGTGTGATAAGGGATGGAGAGCCCATCTGGTCTTTTGCTGATTGCTGAAAAATGTAATGCTAGCTATTATGGAAAGAAGTCAGAAAACACAGCTTGCTGAATGTGGGGATGCATAGCTGCAGACCAATTAGAGTGCCCATGCTGTCCCCTGGCCACTGCTGAAAGCACCTACAATAAGCAGGTGAGCATCAGAGCTAGGCCATGGAGCAACGGAGGAAGGTGGGCTTGTCTGATTTTGAAACACATTGCATGCATCACTTACCTGGGAAAGAGATGACACCAGAGTACAATTCTCCTGTTGAAAGAGACACTGGCCTCCTTCCTGGGAGTAATCTACCCTGACACACTGCAGAAATTGTTCAAAATGGTCTGAAGAACATGGCATATTTAAAGGTGTTGACTCGGCTTCAAAATTGCCCAGATCCCGAACACCTGTGTGGTGTGCTGGACAAAGATCCATAGAAGCCCCATGTTGCAACTTAAAGGATCTGCTGCTAACATCTGGGAGGCAGATAACATAACACACATTCAGAGGTTGAGTGGACCTTGAAGAAGTCAGAGCTGTTTTGGTGTTACAAGGGGGTCCTTGTGAATATTATGCTGGTGGCTATAATGGTATGGTTGTTCAGTGTATGATAAGAACACCACTACTACTACTGATAATAATAAGCAGAGGCGGCACAGTGGCGTAGTGGTTAGTATTCCACTGGTCCACGGGTTTGATTCTCGCCTTGGGTCTGTGTGCATGGAGTTTGCATGTTCTCCTTGTGCTTGGTGGGTTTCCCTCTGGGTACTCCTGTTTCCCCCCCACAGTTCAAAGACAGATTAGGTTAATTGATGTGCCCAAATTGCTGTCGTGTGTGAATAAGCATGTGAGTGTATGCGTGTGCCCTGTGATGGACTGGCAATGTGTACCCCGCCTCATGCCCTAGGTCTCCTGGGATAGGCTCCAGGTCCTCACTATCCTGTAAACAGGATAAAGCGGTATAGACAATGAGTGAGTGAATTGAATATTAAGCAGATGAAGAAGAAGTGCTATAAGATATTTTTAAGATGGTTCGCAACTCTGGTCCTGAAGGTCCCCCCTGCCCTGCATATGTTTTTTCCCTGATCTACCACAAGTAAAGGCTGTTAATTAGCTAATTAGTTAACACTATCTGAGAAAACACTCAACTTGTAGTTTTTGAAAAAATAATCAACTTCAAGGTAGTAACAATAACTCTGTTTCAGCACACCACCCGATTTTTATTACTGGTTTTCTTTATTAAGTACATTATATTTAAAAAAGTATTAAATAACTATGTTTTTTTAGATGCAGTACCAAGACTGCTCTGACAGTGATAGAAGTCATGTGACTATAAAACTATGTTCAGCATGCTTCATGATTTCAGCCTAATGCATGGAGTTAAGCTTTTTAGCTTAATCGATCTCTCTCTGACTAAGAATAAATGATGCTGTTGTTATTCCCAGTGTTTGTTTGTTTGACCGGTGTCGTAAGCCTATTAGTGGGCTGTTTGTTCATTTCTCAGTACTGCTCATTATTTGTTAGATTAAAACCTTGTGCCTTGTACTCAACTAAAGTCTTATTCTTATTGCTACAACGACTCAAAGTGTGATTTGCCTGAAAAAAGGATACTCGGACAGACTGATGTTAAATATATATTTTAATTTTATGGATTTAAAACAAAGTTACTCATTTTTTTCATCTTCTTTATAAATAGCTTAATATTTAATAAAATGTTTACTATTATTTAGTTTGACTACCTTTTGGTTTGATTGCTCCATGCCAATGCTTTAGGCAATTCATATGTGAAAATGATTCCTCATGTTCCCAGAAGAACATTTAACATGTCAATGTGAGTCCTGGAAAATGTCCATGACATCAGAAAAGAAAAACTCCATTGATGTGAGAACTGTGTCATTCAGTACATTCAGGTCATCAGCTGACCTCATTGACAGTTCGAAATCCAATTCCAGTAATTTTAGCAATCTCCTTAGTTGCTCCCTTTGCTTGATGCAAGTACTTCTAAAGTTGAGACTTTTTGGCCAGCCAGTATAAAAACCCATTTTTTATAAGCTCATATGTAAGTTTTGGTCTTGCGATGGTGTGACATCATCTCCTGCATGAACAGTGTCAAGTAAAACTCCTTTCCATGGTCTACCCGCACTTGGTCCCACAGACCACAGGTGATCACTGCAGGCCTAGAGAAGTTGTTTTTTTTGTGCAAAATGTTATTTTAATTTCTGTCCAACATTGGTGCACTTTATATTATACTTGAATGTACATGTTCATACACTGATCAACCTTACGCATGAAATCAACACATTTGATCAAACATATGTAAAGGTAGACGAGCAAGATAACTTACTTGGCGTCTTGCTTCATGATAAGGCCGATGCACCTCCTTTAAAACTGACCCAATTCGTCCTTCTACAGCATGTATGCCTTTCGTTGACAGATACAGTATCACTCCATCATTTTGCGGCCATATGTTGGCCCCACCAGTAAATAAAAAAATACTAAAAAGTAGCTTTCAGTACAAAATGTTAAATGTGAAGACATTGTGCTAATATCATTAATTACTGTATAAAAACTGATACAACAATCGCAACACAAGTGCACGTGCACATTCTTCAAAGAACGAGTGTCTTATAAATGTCCATGCGCTTGAACATGTTAAACATGTTTAATTTTTAAACTCGCATTGATTTTGGGAACACTAATTAGCCTAATCTGCATGTTTTTAGGAGGAAACCCATTAAACACGGGAAGAACATACAAACTCACTGCACACAGAACCGAGGTGGAAAACGAACCCAGATCCTGGAGGTGCAAGGCGACAGTGCTAACCACTAAACAACCATGCCACCTGAAATATTAAATTAATAATTAATTACAGTATTAAACAATTATCATAATTTTTTTTTCAGTTAAAGAAACTTTGGTATTCAATGTCTGTTTGTATTAAGTAGTCAAGCTCAGTTTTATAAAGCATTAGAAATACTTTTAATTTGGCATTTAATTAAAAGTAATCTTAAAAAGTAATTTTAAAAGTATTTACTTATTTACTCATTGATTTTTATTTGTTTAATCCCATGTCTAAATATCTATAGTTATGTGTGAATGTTAAATAGGAGAACTGGATCATACTTACTGTTTATCACCACTAGATGAGGCAATCATACAGCCCTATTCCTCATCACATTTAACGTCTTTAATAAACAGGCTTAGATATATGATATAGGGTTTGTTGAGAAGGAAGAACATATATCATGGGGTTTGTGTAGGAGTACTGATAAAGTCATAGAGAGAATCATGTAAACCTGAAAATAGAGAATATAGTGAGAAGCAAAATGTCAGGTCCACTTTGGACACTTATGTAATGGTGCAAATGAAAAGAGACGGCAGCCATGTAGTCTGCAGTCCAACACTCGTTATTGTTTCCTTTTATCTTTTCTTTTGGTAGTGTGATGTGTATTATTCTCTCCCCTATTCCAGACACTCATGTTCTATGCCATCCCTTGTGGCTTATAATAAAATGGCTATGGAAAATGACTGTTATTACTTTCATCTCTGTGTGGCCTAACTGCTGTTTACATAACAGTTTATGTAGGCCACCAATTTTGCTGCCATTGATTCCACTACTCATGCTGTAATGGAAAAAAAAAAGCGTATTGGGTACGGGTATTAGAAGCAGGCAAGGAAGCATTAATTAATTTCACACAGATTAGGCAGCATGGCATAGTGTTATAAATGAAGCAATAACACGCAAGAGAGGGTGCTGTTGTGATTTATATCAGCATGGCTGTGATGTTGCTGCAGGCATGTGTATTTCAATACAGTACAGGAAAACAGTTCCACGAACAACACTTATTAGTAACAGATTATGAAACACATATCCTTCAGTGCCTGGTGGAACTAAGTAACGGAAGTCTGACGGAACTGGCAACTGACGGTTAGTGACCCACAGTTAAAACAAACATACTTTTAAATTCATATCGGTACTATACAGCCAACAAGTGAGGAGGATAAACCATGGACGTGGTCCCATCCTGCAAATCTTTTAATTTCTCTTTATACTTCCACTTATTGCGCTTTACAATATCAGCTCTGTTTACTTCAAGTTCCAGGGTTAACTCCCAAGTCATTTTAAAAGGAAAGCTAGTGCATTAGAGTGTACAATCCGTTGTCACACACACCAAGTAGCCCTTGATCAGAGGGTGGAAAGCGATTTGGAATTCAGCCTTGTGTCATTATCTAGTTAGATTGGTAGCCAAAAATAAAAGACCACGGATGATTCAGAGGCGTGATGTGGATTTTGGCAGGCAGTCACACATTCCTCAGTATGCCAGACCATACAGACATACTTTCACCCATGCTGTGACCAACAGTTAGTGTAATTACTAGAAATTATTGTAATTATTAGAACACCTGCGACATGGAGTAATACATATAGTTGAACACTCCAGTGCTGTTACCGTCTATTATCACTACTCATGGGATGCATTTTGTCCAGACTACTAGGACAGAACTAACTGTTGTATAATAATTCTTATAAGTGTGGTTCTGAATGTTGATGGAAATCTTTTATTTTGAACCAGCAACTTTATTTAAACTTTATTTCTATAAATTTTTAATGATAACAATAAATCTTATATACAGTAGAAAGCAGGCTGGCTAGCCGATATGATCATTGTTACTGTTACAGTGAGTGACTAAAAGCTCTAGACAACATATTTTTTGTAAATGTAAAAACTGTTAAAGCACTCTAAAAATGAGCAAATAATAACCTTTAAAACACATAACGTTCCAATGCATTTAAATAATTAAATCACTATTTAAATCACAATAGTTCTTGTAGTGATTTCAAACAAATTGTCATAAAATTTTGTTCCCTGGCCAAAAAAAGGCCCCATTTCATGAGGGTCAAATTATTTGCCTGCATAAAGCAAAGAAATGTTAAAATTACTGGAATTGTGTTAAGAACATTAAATTATTCAAACCTAAAGAAAATACTGCTGAATAATAATAATCATCATCATCACCATCATCATCAAGAAGAAGAAATGTGGTCATAAAAAAAAATCGTGTATGACTGTAAATGGAAATCACTTGAACACTTGGTGCATTACGGCATTAAAAAAACAGACAGTAGAAATCAGAGCTATAATATAATATTGTGATTTAAAATTGACAATATTACAATATTGTCACAATGAATATTCCAATGTGACCTGCCATGCAATGTGTCATGCATAGGGCCCACAGTACAAGCCTCCGTAGGCAGTGTTATCATCAGGGACTGCATTAGTTTCTCAGATCTAGACTAAGAAACGTTATGTGGCAGTAAAATAAAGTACACAATGTACTCAGTGATCAGAGCAGCAAATCAGTAGAGGTTTTCTTCCCTGGTTCCACAGGCATATTCCATATTCCATATTGCACTTTTCAAATGAAAGAGTGGTTCTGGGAGCATAAGGAATCATTTTCACACATGAATTGGCCACCACATAATCAAAGCTAGAAGCGGTTGAATGAAAAAATAGGGTATGTAACATTTTTCTTTTCGGACTCGCAGTATATTTGCTACACTGTTTCATTGTTATATGACTTAAGATCTACATTCTTTTATTAGGTTTGGCAACTTTTTACACCCCTTTAACTACTTAATAGACAATAGTTTATAATCAACAATAACATGTCCTATGTTCAATAAGGATCTGCAGCAACAACAAGTACATTTTTTCCCCCAATATTAATATTTTCCTGCCTGCTTAATTCCCAATTCCTTATTACCACATTTTTTTTTATTTTGTCTCCATTGCTGTGTCTTCAGAAAATACTATTTCTTCAATAACATTTGTTTTCATATGCACAGTATCATGATAATGCAGTGAAAATACCAATTAGTTGATGATGTCATCCAGCACCTCTAGCCAGTTTTTAAATCACATATGCTTTAATGCTCATGTGATATTTTCGTGTCACATAGGGACTTGAGGAAAAAAACAGTTCCTCTCTAAGGAAACCTCTGTGACTTTATTAGCACTCCATTTGATGAGCCTGTTTATTTATTTATTTATTTATTCATTTATTTATGCTGAACCTGCTTTGCAATGGTAATTAACACACTATTTATTGCGCAGCCCTAACCATGTCTCTCCCAGGGCCTCTCAGAGACAATCCTTTTAAAACACGCATTTAGGCATCAATTAAGAAGAAGAAAAGCAAGCGAAATAGATGCTGGGCGATCCTGCGTTTTTCCACTAGGCCCTCTGCTATGGAAATGAGGTGGCTGAGTGGAATAGTTTGCATTCCTCAAGCGCAGGCTGTTATTATTGATCGACTCCCAGCACATGCGTGGTGAGTGCCTTGACATACATGTACTGCTGACCCATGCAGAATAAAACAGATTACAGTACACACTCTTACACAAGGGAGTGGGTGTGCAATGGCTTGGCCAGGATGGAGCTGTTCCAACTTTGATTTCAACAGATACTTACAGAGATAAGGAAATGGGGGAAGGGTTCAACATTAAATATTCATGAATTAAGCTTGAGGGTCAATTTCTCTGCTCCAAAGTACACATGAAGATTTATGGGCTATGATTAGAAGTGGATCTCTTTTAAAAAAATAAAATAAAAAATAAAAACTGTAACTACAGACCACATTAAACAGCATTTAAAGTTCGGGTCTATGTATGCCTCATATGCTGCTTGTTTAAAGGTAAAATGTTTACACCATGGCACTGTTGAATTATTTATTGTGGTTGATCCAAAAGTGCTGATTAATTTTTGTGTAACAGCAAATCATAGATTTATACTAATGTTCTCTTTCTAATATATAATCTAGTAACAATTTATTCAGTGCGGCTTGTATCTATGATCCTCATAAACAATCTTTAAGGACTTTTAAGGGAAAAAATTGTTGATTTGGTGAAATATTCTTAGATATGATTAGTTTAATATTCTGATAGTGAAATAGTTTAATCTAACTTTAGCAGTTAGACATAAAGCTACTGTATACCTTTACGGTTTCTGACATGGGAAAGTCTTCAGGTATTACGTTTTAAGGAGTTTATGTTTTACAAATGAAATGGTATGCTTTTTTGTCTTATTAACCCCAAGAGAGAAAAACAAACTGAATCTGGTGAGTGAATAACCACACAAACTAACAGGTCCTGCTGATGTTTGACAATGTTGAATCTAACCATAAACAGATTATGTGTCATTCTGTAATTAATTCAATATTATGAGCATTTTGAAATTGCTGTAGTATTAGAAGAAAAAAAGCATTTCAGCATGAGCCATGTGGGTAATGCTGCTTCATGATGTCACCCATTTGGATTATTATTTCTCTATAACACTACCACACTGGGTGTTTTATTCCTTACTTCATTACGTAATATGAGAGAATGGCTTGTTCCTTCTTTATAACTTTTAATTATAGAGCATTAGCATTTCCATGGCTCTCGTTTCTATCAGTTATCACTGCAAGGGGAGAATGTATTGAGAATGTATTGAGGATTATACACTAAATGTTGAAAGTTAAAATAAGATGACTAGCGAACACGACAGGAGGGTTAATGTTCCCTGACTGTGTGGGTGGGAGTTTGGAGCATGTCTAGGCATTTTGAATGTCCTGTATCCAAAGCTGCCACGTAGAACATTAACCTGAGACAGGTCAAAAATTCAGGCTGTTTTCAGTCAGATAGCAAATCAAGTTTCCACAACTGCCACTGTGAAATGATCAATCTCCCAACCTGGCCATTTCACCAGCCTTCCTCGCTGAGTTAATATTCAACTGCTGAAAGAGTCAATAGTTTGATCATACTTGAATACTCGCTCGTTTTTCAGGGTTTTTTGGCAATGACCATGGATAACAGCCTCAAGACATTTCAGTGAGAGAAGAAAAGAAAAATCTGTTTATTCCAAAGATAGTTACGATGGAAAACTAAGGACAGTTGTTGAATAATTTACAATATAGAAAATGCAAAACTACAATCATTGCACTATTAGAAATTTAGGTTTGCATAAAACATATCTACTTGGGCATGTGAATTTACATGGCTCAGGCTTGTGAGCAACAGAACTGAAACAGGGCTGTGGTTTCTTTGATCAGTAAAAAAAAATAGAAGAGCTTCAAATGATCACATATGAATTTTTGCTTTATTAAAGTATAGGGGACACCCTCAGAAATCAAATTATATTGCATATTAGCATTTGGGCAATACAAGTTGATACCATTATACTGACAATGATTTCTGTCGTTGCCAGTTAGAATGTTAACATTCAAATTAGTTGTAATTGCAATATTGATTGGCTGAGTTATCTGTGTGGGTTTGTGCAGGTTACATACTTCTTTCCTTTTGAGATGCCTCTGAATAAATATTACTCCTGGTAAAAATCAGTACTAAAAGAGAAGAAAAATCTTCAATTTGCCATTCATTAGCTGAATTATTCATTCATTCATTCATTTTCTATACCGCTTTATCCTGTATTAGGGTTGCAGGGACCTGGAGCCTATCCCAGGAGACTTGGGGCACAAGGCAGGGTACACCCTGGACAGGGTGCCAGTCCATCGCAGGGCACATAGCTGAATTATGGAATATTAATACTTAACAATGCAATAGAAGCAGCAGATTTGACCTTATTTCTCTTGCTTGTGTTTTTTTTTCTTTCAGAAAGCAAAAGGCTGAATGACGAGTCGTTTCTCAGTAAACAGGAAGCCACAGCCACTTAATGACACATTAGTGGGTTAATGTTCTGACAAACACTGAGGTAAGAGCTCCACCGGGCCCTATTGTTAGCACCGATAGCACAGAATTATGCTGCTGGTTGTTTATGATGGATGTCTGGAAGTGAGACTGTACAGACTCCCTGCTGCTTCATGTAAAATAATGTCTGTTATTAAGTCACATTTCCACATTATAATTTAAATAGTCATTTCACTCTCTCTCTCTCTCTCTCTCTCTCTCTCTCACCACTGCTTTAATAATAATCAGTGACCTGATCATACTCTGCACAGCCAAAAGGTGTTCCCTAAAGTACAAGCAATATCTGTATGGTACTATTACGTGTCTTAACCACTAAGACTACAGTATAAGCATAATGGGCATAACTGTAGTGCTGTCCTTTGTGTGCTTCAGGGCAGTGGTTGATCAGAGGGCTAAGGCACTAAATAACAGTTTGGCTAGTTGGTGGTTCAAGCCCCATCTCCACCAGGTTGCCATTGTTGAGCCCTTAAGCAAGACCCTTAACCCTGTCTGCTCCTGGGGCACTGTATAATGGCTGACCCCAGTTACACTGGGATATGCGAAGAAAGAATTTCACTGTGCAATAATGTATATGTGACAAATAAAGGCTTAACTTTGCATACCACTTATCTTTTACAGTCTTCAAATTTGTTGTCAGAGTTGATAACAAGACCTTATTTTATGTAAATTAGATTAAATCACCCACTGATAAGCATCCATTTTTGCACATGTATTAAATATAAAAATGTTGTATTATTCCTGGCACGTTGCCGTACACCTCCAGGGTCTAGGCTCAATTCCCGGCCAGGTTTGATTCCTGGCTCGGTGTGCATGATTCCTGGCGTGCATGGGGCATGCATGGTGGGTTTCCTCCAGGTACTGTACTCCGGTTACCTCCCATTGTACAAAGACATGCAGATTATGCTAATTAGCATACCCAAATTGACCATAGTGTCTGAATGAGTGTGTGAGTGTGTGTATGTGTGTGAGCTGCAATGGATTGGTACCCTATCCAGGGTGTACCGCATCTTGTGCCCCAAGTTTCCCCCTCGACCATGTATACAGGATTAAGCAGTATAGGCGGAAAGTAAGAGAGTGAGTGTATTATTTCTAAATCAAATACATTTTGGACTGGGGTGTTTTAATGTCCTCTGCAAGATTTTGCACAATTCAGATTAACCAGTTATTGACTAACCAATCAGAAGTTCTACTTTCTACTTTGGAGCTAATGTTGAGGTCATTGGATCATTGTACAGTATTTCATAATGTAGCTGGGTAGATGATATATATATATATATATACACCAATCAGACATAAAATTACAAAGCAACACATTATGCCCTGTTTAGGCATCCCCCTTAATTGTTTAGGTTCCCCTTGTGCAGCCGGATGGTTCCTTGGATGTTCCTCTGTGGGCTGCAGAGTGGGGCCGACATGGATCAGATTTGTTTGTCTGGCGCATTCCATGAGTGCTAAATCAGATTGGAATCTGGGGAGTCTGGAAGCCGGATTGGCACCCTTGAACCCTTTGCTTGCTGGGCGCAGTGCATCGGCTTGTCCGTGGGACCAGACAGGATGGTCGCTGGTCCCGACAGCCATAGGTGAGCCTTGAATTCCTATCATTTTCTGTCAGAAAAATATATAAATAATATAAATATATAAGATTAAATAATATAAGTTCTCCTACAAAAATCATCTAAAAGTCAACAGAAGAACAGAATAAAAAGCCAGCAGAAACAGTTTGTGTTTATACCAGTCCATTTTGCGCATGAGCTTGGATCACATCAATTAATGATGTAAGTAGCTCAGGTCTGTTGTTAGAGGATCTCTTTGCAATTTGACAAAGAGAACATGTTATCACACAGCCTGTTATAGAATTTGAGACAGGATGTTGTTGTGAAAAGTAATAATCTTAAAATACTCTTGAAATCAGACAGACCAAAACCAGGGTAATCCAGTGTTTACTGCAAATACTCTCAGAGACTTAAATTAAGGCCAATGGTGTGTGTAAAACCCTGAAAGGTACAAGGTGAAGCTGACACGTCGTCCTCCTCCTGGACTCTGTTCCATTCATGATACGGAGATGACATCATCAGCATCCGGCCGCCTGTGTCATGTCTTAGCTGTAATCCTTCACTGGGCTCAAAGGAACCAGAGGACTGCTGGTGAAAATAACTCTAAATGACGCCAACCGGAACAGCCTGAGGGAGCACCCCTGCCCTGTCCACTCAGCTGGAACAAGAAAGAGTGAAAAAAGCTAGTCTGAATATACGTATGAGGGGAAATGTAGGGCAGGCAAAGTGCGGAAGGTGACCCTTTTCAGAGCATACAGTCAGAACACAGAGCCCATGGCATTTACTTTAAAGGGACAACCCTTTAATAGCAGTGAACATGAGGCAACATTTGTTATCCCGGGATACTGTTAATGAGAAACATTCAGCGCTTTATTTGACATCATCTTATCATGCTTCTAATGGTACTAGAATGATGGTATTAGAATGGTGGCTGATGATGAACATTAGGGATTTTTTCCCAAGACCATTATTATTTTCTACTGAATATATGGGGCTAATGAGTCTACCAAGTTAGAGACAAGTTTAGCATTAAAATCATCGCATAGAACGTGACTTACAGTAAATCAGGCTGAGGATGGAACATGACAAGGATATGGTTGACAGCTTTCTAAATAGGCTGCACTTAAAATCTTATGTAAAAGGGAGAAGAACTTTTGTATGGATCTATCCTTATTGATGGTAATGTAATTACACTTAAATTAAATATTTAAAACTGTTTATTTTTTTCACTACTATGATTACAGCTTAAAGCTCATGAAAAATGCTGTCATTTCGTTTCCTTTTTTCACTCCGTAAAGCTGCTTTGAGACAATGACCATTTTTACAAACAATATACAGTCTTATGCAAAAGTTTATGCACCCCTTGATAAATAACAGATTTTGGTGATTTTTTTTTATTGAAAAGATGTTAACAGTCTCTATTCGAAATGGAATAAAATGCACAATATTTTCGGCAAACATTGATGCATAGTTACTTATGATGTCATAAATTAAACAAAGATAAAAAATAAAAACATTATTGTGGCACTGTGCAAACTTTGCACTGTGCACCCTACATAACCAGTACTTAGTAATACCTCCTTTGGCAGACATCACAGCTTGCAAATGCTTTTTATAGCCAGCTAAATGTCTTTCAATTCTTGTACTAGTAATATTCTTTTGTCATCTTGCATGCACAGCTCTTTTAAGATCTACTCACAAATTTTCAATGATGTTTAAATCAGGAGACTATGATGGCCAATCCAAGACCTTCAGTTTGCGTCTCTTGAGGTATTCCATAGTAGATTTCAAGGGATGTTTAGGATCATTGTCCTGTTGTGGAAGCCATCCTCTTTTCAGCTTCAGCTTTTTTTTACAGATGGTGTGATGTTTGCTTCCAGAATTTGCTGGTATTTAGTGGAATCCATTCTTCCCTCCACCTGTGCAGTGTTTCCTGTGCCACTGGCTGCAACACAACCCCAAAGCATGATAGATTCACCCCCATGCTTAATAGTTGGCAAGGTGTTCTTTTCATGAAATGCTTTTTTGCCCCTTTTTTTTCTCCAAACATGCCTTTGCTGATTGTGGCCAAAGAGTTCTATTTTAACTTCATCAGTTGTTCATCAGCACTTGTTTTCAAAACGCATCAGGCTTCTGTAGATGTTCTGTTGGAATCTTCCTGCAGGTTTTTTGCAGTCAAATGGGGATTTTGATTTGTCTTTCTGACCAGCATACGAGCAGGTCTCTCTGAGAGTTTTCTTGGTCTTCCAGATCTCATCTTGACCTCCACAGTTCCCCTGAACTGCCATTTCTTAAATACATTTCGCCCTGTGGAAACTGCAAGCTGACAATCTATGTGGTATTGTCAAAGGAAGATGAGAAACATCTGACCCAACAATGCAGACGAGCTGAAGGCTGCTATCAAAGCAACCTGGTCTTCAATAATGCCTTAAAAGTGCTACAGGCTGATGAGTAGAATGAGAGAGAAAGAAAAGGACCCAACAGGAGTAGGCCTACAAATTGGAGTGGAAATAATACAATACATGATACCGCCCAAAAGTTTGCCTTTTTCCTTTTCCTAATGTTTATTGTATTTTTCAGATTATTGAACCAGTCTGTTGGTGGCATTCTTAGGTGAGCAGGATCTGTAGAATTACTACGCAGAATAGCAAGGGTGGTTGTCAGAGGGTATTACAGTGCTGATTAGTGCAAGGTGCAGACAATGTCAGTTAATTGATTTGGGGAAGTACACCACAAATGTAAAAAAAAAAAAAAAAAAAAAAAGATTTTTCTAAAAAGCAACCATATTTTAAAAACCTCAACCCAAATTATTTAAACAATTTATAAGGAAAAAAAACCCAAAACATTGTAATTATTGCAATAATTTGCATTAATTAATTCATTTCCAAAACAAAAAAGATGTAAATGCATCCTGCATTCTACTTACTACTAATTTAGTTTTGGTATTCCAACTTTTTCGATCTGATCTCTGCTCATTCCAGCTAGAAAGCAGGTAAAAAAAAAAAAAAAGGATATCTTCTTTAAAGCTCTTTTTCTTTCGTTAGTTATGTGAGTGACAGCTGTGTATTACACAGATGATTTTGACCAATTGGGTATATATGACAATTCTGGCATTTGACAGATCTGGGATTTAAACTCACAACCTTCCAATTACTACCCCAGGTGTCTAATAATTGGATAAAGAATTTCAATTTTATTTTACACAAGACCCTACATTGAACTTTGAGCTAAAGGAGTCAGACAAATTACTAAACGTCTTAGTTTAACACCAGTGACATGTTATCAATATACTGATCAGAAGATGTTGAATAATTTACTATAACAGCAGCTCGAGCAGTAGTGCAGCTTAAAATCAAAGTGTAATATAGAGCATCTTGTTCACAGGGATTGTATGGAAGATGTTTGATTCTGGAATCATATTTAATACATAGAACATGTCATCATTGGCAAATAATTGTGATATCATTTATTGAAAAAAAAAGGGAAAATAATCAACTTACTGTAGATCTCTATGACTCTTTATGACTTTGTGACTCTTTATGATATTTTCCTGCTATGCTGTATGTTATAAAAAATGTTAATGTATCACACCTCATCATGTTTCATTTTCTAGCTATTTTTGCATAATATTACTGCTGTCTAATTCTGTGGCTGAAATCAACAGCCTCCTCCTGTAATTGAGCAGTAGTTCCCCGCCTGGACCGTCTGCTAATAAAATTCAAATATAGGATGATTCACCCAATCATTTCCGTGCCTCACGCTAGACCTGCTCCATTATCGCACCAGGCAGCAAGGGCCAGTGGGGGAGGGAGTAATCATGTGGAAACCTGAACGAGGACTGCTCTGTGTCTCCCTCTAAATCATAGAAAGGAAAACAGAGCAAAGGGAGGAGGCTGAGCTGGATTGGTGACTCACCCTCACAGGAGACCGGCTCCCTTTTCTACCTAAGAGACAAATCATCTGATTTAAAAACTGCAATCAATTTTAAAACACACCATTACGAACTGAAATAGAGGCATGAATCATCAGACAACAGAAATTGCAAATTAATTATGAACAACACTTTTTGACCACTTTATAGAGTGCTGCATACTGCCAGACATATATATTATATAACTGAACTGACCAGTTTCAGAGGAATGTTTTTTTTTTGTCTATTAAACCACACAGTGACCAATAAATCATTCAAACATGAAAAAAAAACCATCTTAAGGCAGGAACCAGTGAGGAACAGGTGTAGATGATTAGGTCGGAGATACTAGTGGTGGTGAATGCTGAGCGGTTGGAAAAGACGAGAGGGGAAATGAGGTTGCTGCTGTGTCATTACATAAACATCTGATCTTCAGTTTGTAGCCTGGCTTTGCAGCCTGTTGCAGTACATCTTTTGTTATTTAATTCTATTTAATTTAATATGAAGATACTGTAGATGAATTAGTTATTTAAGTAAAAAAGAAGTACAAAATATATGATGCATATGCAGACCATAACAAAGATTGCAAATCTGGAATTTTCTGGAATGTAAAGATGTTGAAATGTGAAGCATTTCCGTGTAGTGGGTCTCTGCCCAGCTGTTAAGCAGATGTTATTTCTAATTATATGTTTAATTATATGAACTGCAACATTGTGACCACAAATTACACACAGATTTACAATCTTTAAAAATCGATTCTCATTTTTACCTGCTTCAGTTGTAGTTATGAACAGCACTTACACTCACCCGATGAGTCATAAGGCCATGAATAAACTTTATTAGTTACTCATTCGGCATAATGGAGAAAGAGCTCCTCAGCCTTAAGGTTATATGACTGGGTTTGTTGTTGCAACATTCAACTTTATTTAGAGTGTAATTCTCATATTAGGAATTAGGAGAGAGAGAGAAAGAGAGAGAGAGCAGCAGAAAATAATTAAAACATTAGTCAAATGGTAAGTTTGAACTTCATGTGGCTTAAGAAGTCATTCATGAAGTAATTTCCAGATTATACAAATGAAATCACAATATTTGGTATATATTATATTTTTTGTTCATGCAAAATGCAGACTTCAAACAATGGCAATGTAGTGGAGTGACGACAATACCATCATAAAATATATAGTAAGAAAATTAGCAAAACTATGTCAGTTTAATTGGTGCACACAGTATAACCATCTGGACTCATTTATTTCTCACAGTGTTCAGAGTTATAGTTTATACTCAATTCACGTCGACTTCATGGCATTGTAAGATGTGCACTTTACCATATTTACTACTGTTGCCATGGTTACATTAATATACAGATGTGTTTTCATATACAGATTGTGATTTCTTAACATGATCACATATGATCCCTAGTGTGAATTCAATGAAGTTGTTATATAGCTTTTTTTTTTTTTAGCAATTTTCCAGTCAGTTCCACAATCATTATGTCCATATACTGTCCTTAGAAAAAGAATAAATAACCATGTATTAACTAGCTAAATGGCTGCCTTCAGTCATTAGGTAGATATCAAGACCAGAGTCTAGATTTGCCGGTTACCTAGCAACAATCTGTCATGATTTTAACCACCTGAACAGCAAACATCTTCTGTCTGCCTGTCTGTCTGCCTCTCTCTCTCTCTCTCTCTCTCTCTCTCTCTCTCTCTCTCTCTCTGTTGGTTTGCCTCCCAATTCACTTTTTCTATGAATGAGTGTCATGCACAATCTCCGCTCCCAGGCAGAAGGCAGCTGTTGCCATGGCAGCCAGTCACCTGACTATGGCCTTGCCAATAGGGATTCCCCATTCATAACTGGCTATGGAAGGAGAATACTTACACGCATTTGTGTGTGAATTCTGAAGGCATGTCACGTTGTGAGTGTGGAGGCTGCCTATTTTTGGATTTACTTTCGGTGGGGTGGGAGGTTGCATCTGTTCACCTGTCAATTCACCAAAGAGCATTTGATCCTGTGTGTGTGTGTGTGTGTGTGTGTGTGTGTGTGTGTGTGTGTGTGTGTGTGTGTGTGTGTGTGTGTGTGT